>JAUEPU010000132.1:0-136199 GCA_030435615.1 Armillaria luteobubalina
GACGGTTTGAGATCGGGTTTCTGTACGGGGGTATTGACTGCAGGCGACGGCTGGTCGACGCTGAAGGTGAATTGCATGCGCTTAATCGTGCCTGGCTTCGCGTTCTGACTCGCTTCTCGGCTGCGTTCCTTCTCTTCCGCTCGCTGGCGAATTATTTCTATCGAGTGGCTGGACTTGAAATCTGGTGCCGCGAGCTCCTCAATGCTCCTGCAGCGGTTGATAAGGAAACAGTGAAAGACAATGGACAGTGGGAACAACATACCGTCCCTTCTCCTTGTCCAGCTTGTCACCCATGCATTTCGACAGTTTCTTGAACTCCCGTTTGGACTTGGCATTGTCGGTGTCGACCATAAGATTCTGGAGGTGCCATAGCCGCCAACTGAGATTCTCGAGGCGCTGTCCCTGCTCAAGGTAGCTGGCTACCTTTGTGCAGACCTACGCGATGCTGAGCTTGCCGTCGCGCAGACCAGTGCGAAAAGCATACCTTCCAGGTCTTCGTGAGGGACTCGCTGTCGTTGAGATTGCTGAATGCAACGAAACTCTTGTTACCCTGTAGACGACAGCGAACGACGGCGAGAAGAAGAGGAAAAACGGTAAATGAGTACGTCGAGGACGACGGCGACAACGACAAGCACAGACCTTGAACTTCAGGTTGAGGATAGAGGGCATTTAGGACGGAATGGTGGTCGTAAGAGGGAAAGAGCGCAGGGAGAGATAGGTTCGGCTGATGGTATTATAGGCTTGTTACGGCTTAAGCTGTGACATCCGTTTTTCGAAACGTTTTCACAAATAGTTTTTAAAATTAAATACTTTTTTTCGTATGCACGTTGCCAAAACGTTATTCCAGCCTTGAAACTCCGGCGTTTCTCCCTCCAGCTTTGGTCTCCGACTGATATTTCTCTAGTACTATTCATTATCCGGGTTCCATGAATCTCACCATCAGCATTGTCACAAAAAGCCGAGTGCGGCACTCCATCACCTTATGCCTCAGTCTCTACACGTGTTGGTGCCCTGTTCACTGGGTTCCGAACCCAGCACTGAAAGCGGTAAACGCTGAATCTGGTGAATCTAGTGTCACAATGGTAGCCCATAATTGTCTGACCGCTGTATATGGGCGTTTGTTGTCTTGATGCACTATTTCTCCTGCTTCTCACACCTGTTCCCCTAAGTCAGTGTCGAATAAAAGCAATTTCTGGCCTAGCTCGGACCGGTACGACTGCTCCGTTGAGTTCCTGTCGCGGCTGTGTGGCCGTCACAGAAAGCATAAAGCAGAAAAGAACGCTTCCAACCTCCTCATGTCAAGACTGGCGATCCTTCGTCTCCACAACGAACCCCCCGCATACAGATCGCCCAGCAGTAAATGAATCTTCCCCCCAGAGTGGCGTCGTAGCTTAGGACGAAGATCGCACTTCATTGATGCCCACACCCTAGTTGCAGGCTCATGTGCCTCAATGAGCAAATTCGAATGTTCAATGCATCCGGCCCTGTCACAGCCAACAGGCATCCGCCCGCCTCGAGGCTTTCGCAACTCCTCTCGAATATCGGTGATTACACCCCCCAGCGTCGGAACTTCGGGTCGTTTCCGCCCGTCGCCGCTGGGATGAGCTTTGCTGAATTCGGCTCAATCATGCAAGCGCATCAGACAGTCTAGCCTCAGTAGCCAGCGCTTTACGTGGACAGCGGTATAACAAGGTGCTCCCCAACAAAAGACGCAATGCAATTGGGTCCAACGTTAAGCAAACTCAGCTTATCACTTTGCACGTTTGTACTTCCCCATCCTATAGAAGGGGAGGTACCGTTCTGTTAATAGATCCGAGGAACGACCCAATCACCAGAATTCCTCACCTGGCCATACCATCAGCATCGGAAGGGTGGATGATTCTGTGATGTCGAAATCAGTAACATTCCTTGTTCGAATGAACTCTGGCGAGAACAGACCGGAAGGGGGTCCTTAAAAGGTAAAGTTCTCATCGATAAGCCATCGATAACAGCACGTGCAATGAACACTCATTTCAACATTTATCTGTGCGAGAGCCTTCAGTCACCGGGAGACTCAGGAAAGGGTACGGACCGCGAAGCTGCATCAAGTCCACTTGAGAAGGGGTGTCGACTGCAAATGCGATGGACTATAGCAAGTCTTGGCGCTCCATGTCCACCCTAAAAAACCAGCCACAGAAACCAGATAGCCCGAAATAAGACAGCCAGTAGCAAGTGTTAATAGGCCCCAAGACCTCGACCTCGATTGCTAAGCCTCGTGAATGACTCGAGACGAATATACACAGATTGGACACGATCGAAGCAGGCCCTCCTTATCAACATCAACGAGTCCCGGATCTGATTTCTCTCGTCGCACGTCCAAGAACCGCTGAGTTGAGAACCAACGTTCTCGCGCAAAGCTCCGGTAGCAGAGCCATCGTGCCTTGCAGCCGGTCCCGTATCGCAGGTATGAGAGAAACGTGTACGCTTCAAAGACGCCACTCACGGTCGGTGACAGTAGGAAAGAAAGCGATAACAGACTACGCGCCCAGTTTAAATAAGCTTGGTGTTTGATATCGATGGATGCGCGATCCGATACGGGAAAATCCCGCGCTGGGGCCGATGAAATCATCGTTATACACATACACCAGGACAAACATTTCCTGTCTATTTGCCGGGTATGGCGTCACCGAAGGGGTCGATTCCGACGATAACCTTTAGATCTGGGCGCGTCGCTCGATTTGCCGAACCCGACTGCAGTGGGGCCCCAGATAGTGACTCGGATCTTGCACAGAAGATGTCTGGTCTACACGCGGTGACCCGTTGAGAGATGTATACCTTCGGTGCGTCCCGGGTCGCTTGAAGGAAGAAAATGCCTAGCAGATAGAAGATGCCCTGTCCCGGGTAATGTCTGGGAGATGAAAGCAGAAGAAGAGAGTTATCAGTATGTCATAACCTGGGTCCTTTGGAGATCCTTGAGAAAGTAAAAGTGGTCAGGGGGAAGGATTCAAGAGAATGTTGGTTTTCCAACGCGTCCAGCATGTGACCATGTCACACTATCACGTGGATATACGGTCCGGGGGGGGGCCGCCAGGAACAGCCAGGACCGTCCTAAATCCTCCTTTCGCACTTGATCTAAATAAACGGAACTGTGGGGGCCTTTCATTTTGACTTTAGCATGGGTAATACGGCAGGACTTTTGAATGATTTTAAACTTTGTCATGAGAGTAGTTTATTACTACGTCTACGTCCTTACAAGCCCCTACTGTACCTTATAATTCGGATAAGCAATACCGATGTATGGACAGCCTATCATCGTGCCAAACTTCCCTCCAATGACAAGAGCACACATAGGTAATGAGCGTCATGATTCCTAAATTTCGGATCGTCGGAAGGAGTATATTCCACTGTAGCGAGTATAAAGGCCTATGAGATCACAAAAAAGAAGCTGGCGACGATAAAAAGACAGCGAGAACGTCGAGATATTACGATACGACGTGGTCCATAAATACACGGTGGTCCTCTCTAGCTGCGGAAACACGAACTTGGGTGATACGTATAATAGTATGAGGGTTGGCATCGACGCAGTGACAGCACAATGTAGAGGGAACTATGGGGGTATCCAGTTCCCGAGAGTGAAAGCCCAGATTTGACTTTGCGGGTAACCGGACATGAAACCATCACCGGAAGCACCGTCAAGTCAAAGCTAAAAAAAAACATGGCGACAGGGCTAGGCGTACCTCGAAAAAAACATACTTGATGCTCCTCTCCTTTTGATATGAATGTACTGAGCGTCATACGGAGGATGAAGGAGCTTAAATCTGCGTCACTTCATGTCCGCGAGTTCCCCGTGATTGAACGCGTGTAGTATTACTCCTTCAAGTCGATCCTTCAGGAGAGCCGTCTCTCGAAATATCTGCGACTCTAGGTTAGTATTGCGGCTGATACTTGATGGTGAGAGTGTCGGTGCGACCCTGCAACGTGCCGGGGGTTTCCAACTTTGGCTTTCTTTCGTGAACTTCCATCTGACTACTTGCCTCGTTTGCTTTCATATACACCTCAGAATAACTGTTATCAATCATTGTGTATTATATCATGCCGCGCTGACTTCGGGGCATGAGTGGCGTTCATTTTTCGCACACCATTCCCCTAATCAGAACTCCACCAGAAACTACGACTTTCTTAGCCTCGAATTCACTTCTATTACATGCACTCATTTAATTGTGAACGAAAAAAGGTTTGTTCACCGAGTAACTGGTGATGATATCATAATGGATTCTGTTTCGTTACTAGGAGCGGATGTCGCTGCCTTCCATTGTGATCAGCTCAAAGTGTGGGCTCACTTGCTTCTATGAATTCTCCCGATCTAGGCCGTTTCCGATATTTCAGGTCGCAACATTGATGGTAAGTATCTCAGCTCACGAGGGAGCAGATATATTGCCCAGGGTCACAGCATCAATTATCATCGTCCCTCCTCTACAAGCGTTGTCCGAAACATACGCCCCGCCAACAGCCGCGATCGAACAAGGTACCTGCTTCAGCTGCATTTAGCGTCCATTGCTGTGTTAGTTAATTCTGTCATGATAGAAATCTGCGAACTAAAATATCTCCTGTTGTGGCCTCAGTGAACGCGCCATCAGCACGACATCAGCATGGCTCTGCCTTACGGCCCCGGCCAACCGCAGTAGAAAGGAATCAAATGACCCATCAGTGGGCATAAAAATAACCTTGAAGTTCGTTACTCTACTACACATCACACGTTGACAACCCAGACGAAACGAAATGAAGGAACGGAGGGATTGGCACAAGAGGGAAGGAGAGACCTGCGGGCTGATACCTCCACCGCGTCTTAGTAGTTAGTTTACTTGTTGCGGTTAACCAAATGCAGAATACAAAAAAAAAAAAAAAAAAAAAAAAAAAGCATGGCTCTGCCGCGGAGTTCGGACCGGGACGCTCCCGAGTCTTCCCGGAAGCACGTGTGCGTGTATTCTTATTTTTGAGACTAAATTTAATACTTAATTGATTAATTGTCGATCACAGTCCCCTCACAGACTTAAAGTACTAATTATTATGTGGTACGTTCTTGTGGTCTTCAGAGATGGGGGGGGATTGATGTTTCTCTAGGCCGCAAATACTTGCATGGATCGGAGTACCAACAGCACCCCAGGACAACTGGATATATACCGCAAGCACGGGCCGTCGATACCGCGCTATGATTTGGCTCGGACTGTTCCTGTCACTTGAGCACAACCTTGACCTGATTAAATTTGGCTAGGGTTATCTGCGGATACGACCGTCAAGTGTATTTTTGTTTCAGCCTTGCTGTTTGCATGAGATTACGGTACCGTAACTCTTTTCTCTCCATCTCTGCAATGGTCTGACTCGAACACTGTTCAAGATGACAGGACAAATCGCCCCCGATTTTCGACTCGGACGCGGCTATTTCACTTGTGAAAATCGAGTCCTCTAATATCGCATACGCATACGACCACTCTTCACTTCTGCGATAAGAACGATTTCCTTCTACTTTCTCTTCGCTGAAGTGCGGTATTGTCCTCGTTCAAGCTGTTGAACAAGGGCATGTCTGTCGTAAACTATCTAGTAGGGTAAGACCATCTTCACTCACAGAATAGTCTTTCAGAGGGCCCGGGTCGATTACCTGGTATTTGTGTTCTGCCTAAAATCAGGGTCTTTTCTGATTATAGCCTTCGTCAAAGTCGGTACCTTTATGCCCCTTCAATGTCAGCAAGGTTCCCTCTCTTGTTCGTTACTTATGAACACGAGTCAACACCCTAATCTGTGCTGTCTTCACGAAATGCAAACAGATTATTGACTATGGACAGGAACATGCAAAAACCGGTCCGTTTCATCGTTGCACGCCTTGTAGGTAATGATTAGAATCTGCTCACCAATTATTATTCTGTCCCCCTTTCCGTCTAGCATTGTCTCTGGGCCATTCCGCGCACAAGTACTTGACTTGTTCCGTCAATCACTAAGTAGCAATCCTTCAGGAGTCCTCGAGTCTCGAAGACCCTAGTTCTCCTGTAGTTTTTCTTCCAACTTTCTAGCCCCTGGTGCATCGATGCTCGGACCTCGGTGTCGGCGTTTAGACAGTGGATGTTGATATTAAAAGTGGGCTGATGATGAAACCGTGGGTTGCTTATCGACTATCCGACTCGGATGTTACTGGTTAATAGCTGACCTTGACTGCGAGGACGTGCTTGAAATCTCGGTCATTCCAAATCACAAACTAGGCTCCTCGGTATGAAGAAATCTGCTCCGAGGGGGTCTTCTGATTGTGGCTCTTCAGCACACGATTGATGGTGTCTGGGAACTGGCCGAACTAGCTCCTTCGAAGCCCCGAGTCGCATACGACGCGAACCTGGACATCATCTCAGTCTCTCGCCAGTTTTCATACCTGAGCAGCGCATTCTTGTGCTGCTGGCAACGAACAATTGGCTCTCTCCTGAGCACAGATAAAGCGGAACAGGACCAAGGTACGCGGTTTAATTTTGCATCATGTAAATCATGCTCGGTCATCCCGTTGGTTACGGCCGTATATGGACTTCTAGCCCGTAGTACTGTTGCGTCAATCCCACTCGGCACCATTAAACGTCAGCTTGAGAGCAGCATACTGTTGCTCAGAAGCTGAATTTTCGACCTAGATTCTTGGCTTTTTGTCGTTTCATGTGTAACACATCCGCGTCTGTCCAAGGCAGTTCCGGTTCTTCCGTCGCGGTCAATTGAATCAGATTAAATCGTGTTTTTTTGAATGGCTTGGATTTGAAATGAGTTCTGATCAAAGTCACGTGTATGACGTAATAAGATCAACTGTAATTGGGGGAGTTCCGATAAAGTGATGGGGTAGCTGTGTGTCTGACGTCCCTGCCGAAGTACTTTGTTGACCTCGCCGTCGAGGCAAATATCTCTTTCCCTCCTACCACCATCTCCTCCACCATGGCACCGCCTATGCAGACATTGAAGCCTGGCTACTTTGGCAAGGGTTCTGTCGAGGTCACGCCGCCTCAGGCTCCTGGCGAGGGAGGTGTACGACGACTAGCCATCGCGTCAGCAAAACTGGTGACGCAGCCCTTTGAAGGCCTCGACGTTCTTCCAGATATCCTAGATTACTCTGCTAGGACTTACGGCTCGAGGAATGCTTTCGGATGGCGAGACGTCATCGACGTTATTGAAGAAGAGAAGGACGTGAAGAAAATGGTCGACGGGAAGGAAGTCCACGAGAAAAAGAAATGGAAATACTTTCAGCTCAGCGACTACAAGTATATCTCCTACCTCGAAAACAAAGAGATGGTCTCGGAGCTCGGCAGAGGACTGGTCGACCTGGGGGTGAAACAGGGTGACATCTTCAATATTTATTCGGGAACGAGGTATGTCGTACATCGCTGGTTATTTTTTCCTCTGACGATGACCCTGGTGCAGTCTCAACTGGCAGCTCATGGCCAATGCTTGTGGGCTTATCGGGACGACTATTGCTACCGCATACGACACCCTCGGCGAGTCTGGCCTTGAACATTCACTAAACGAACCGGAATGCGTCGGACTCTTCACCAACGCAGAGTTGCTGCCGACACTCTATAACGTGCTGCGTCAGACACCCACGGTAAAATATATCATCTATGACGGCAAAACGAGTTCCAAACTCGTCGACGAACTCCACGCCGTCCGGGACGACATCCGGGTTAGTCATGTAGACGAAGTCAGAGAGAACGGCAAGACCAAGTCTATCGATACCATCAAAGACTTGCGTCCTACACCCGACACCACAGCGTGCATTATGTACACCAGTGGTAGCACCGGCCCACCGAAGGGCGTCGTTCTTACGCACAGCAACCTCGTCGCCTCCGTCGGAGCTGTTTACGTCCTTCTTGGCCATCATCTCACGCAGCAAGACTTTTACCTTGCATACCTCCCCTTGGCTCACGTCCTGGAGTACATTGTGGAGCTCTCTATGCTCTTTGCCGGCGTGACGTCAGGGTACGGTCGCGTCAAAACCCTGACTGATGCATCTGTGCGGAACTGCAAAGGTGATATCGCAGCGTTCCGTCCAAGTATCATGGTCGGCGTCCCTGCCGTATGGGAAACTATTCGAAAAGGCATCATATCTAAAGTCAACGCTGGGGGTGCTGTTACGCGTTTCGTGTTCAACGCCGCTGTATCTTTGAAGAAGAATAATGTCCCTGTTCTCGGTTATCTTGCTGACACGGTTGTGCTTGGTGGGGTGAGAGCGGCAACAGGTGGCCGGTTACGTGTGGCCCTTTCTGGTGGTGCTGCTATCAGCAAGGAGACTCAAGAGTTTTTGAATGTTGCGCTAATGTGTCTCCTTCAAGGTGCGCTCTGATCTTTCTGTCCAACATTATCAGTGAACCTTGTTAGGTTACGGTATGACGGAATCGTGCGGCATGTGTGCGGTTCTTCCCCCGGAATGTATTCGCTATGAATCCGTGGGTCTGCCGATGCCGTCGATCGAAATAAAGCTGCTTGATGTACCGGATGCTGGATACTTGTCGTCGAATAATCCGCCCCAAGGTGAAGTGTGCATTCGGGGACCATCAGTGACGAAGGGCTATTTCAAGCGACCTGACTTGAACGAGGACGACACCATTTTCACCAAGGATGGATGGATGCGTACCGGCGATGTTGGACAATGGAACAGCGACGGGACCTTGTCAATAGTTGATCGGTGCGGCATGTCATTTGTTGTTTACTCGGTTTATGCTGACGTTACGGATGCTATCAGTATTAAAAACCTTATCAAGCTTTCTGGTGGCGAGGTGTGATTTTTTTGAATATCACACCCGAGCTTCGGCTGATAGACTTGCCTAGTACATTGCGCTTGAGAGACTTGAGGCGACATACAAGTCATGCAACCTGATTGGCAACATGTGCGTGTATGCCAATGCAAATGCCTCGCAGCCCATTGCCATCATCATCCCCCACGAGGCTCACTTGCGTCACTATCTTGCAAACGTTTCCGGTTTGTCTCATTAGTCATTTTCAGTCTGGCGGTGCATTCACCTTTCCTATAGATGTCAACAGCAAAGAAAGTCTGAGCCACCTGTGTCACAACAAGAAGGTTGCATCGTTGGTTTTGAAGGAGTGTAATGCTATCGGCAAGAAGTCGGGCTTCAAAACGATGGAGTTACTGCAAGCTGTTATTTTGACACCGGACGAGTGGACGCCAGAGAGTGGTTTGGTTACTGCAGCCCAGAAGATTAATAGATCGACCATCGCCAAGCAGTTCGCGCCTGAGATCAAGGTTGGTGATTTTCTATCTGAGCTGTGTCGTTCTTATATTAATCGTCTATCCTTTTTAAGGAGGCCTACAAGTAATAGACGCCTGTCCCAGACTTTTCTTTCGGGGATTTCTTTTTCTTTTCCTAATTATGGCTGCTTCCGTCGTGTATTCTACTCTTTACTTCTTAGGTCTGCATGTTGTTAAAGGCGTTTCATTCGTGCTTATATAACATCACAAGAAATAGACTCCTCATACCTTCTCTTCTCGAGATTCAGAATGAATGCTCTGAGAGGGTGACCCTTCCGGCATATCAGGCATGCGTTTACCATTCTCTTTGAGCTTCCTAAAATGCTTCTCTTCGTCCCACACGAGAGGGCTCTTGCTTGCAAAGAGAAGATCCATCTCTTCTAGGGTGCGGTTAGCTGCGATCAGAAGTCGTCAGAGGAACTTTTTCCATATACATCAAAGACCTATACAGACCTGTCTCCGGATAGAAGGCCCACACGATGGGAATGCACAGGAAGTTGATGACTCCAAAGATATAAAGGGTACTGAGCAAGAAGCGGGTTGGAGTGAGACAAACGGGAAATGAAGGCCGCTTACTTCTCGCCGATGTTGTTGAACATGACCGGGTTCAACATCATGAGCCAGCCATTCCCGATACTCCATCCAACGACACCCCATGCGTTTCCTTTGGCACGCACTTCTAGCGGGAAAGTCTACACGGCAGGTCATAGTCAGCGGTGCGATACCGGCGGGAGCTGAAGGCATACCTCCGTAGGGTACACCCAAGGGATAGTCAACCAAGTAGCACCGAAGATCGCGGTGTAGAGGAACAAGAAAAAGGCCGCTGCACCGCCGTATTGTGCCGCCTTGTCAGAGTGATCCTTCAGAAGTCGGGAAAACACGCCAGCGAGGATCTAAGGGCATAAGGGCAGTTGGGGTGTTTGCATATGCGGATAAGGAGGTGCGTACTATTGAGATTCCCTGGCCTACGGCTCCCCACCAGAGTCCAATACGGCGGCCCCATCGGTCGATAGTGTAGATGGCGAAGAGGGCTGAGAGGCAGTAAGTCACCTGGGAGTGCAAGCTTAAGGTTCATTAGTTGACAGACTAAAGGAGAAGCTCACGTCGTTCAATCCGGAGAGCCATTGTGATTTACGAGCACCGTAGCCGGCTTGAGAGAATATAGTAGGGGCGTAAACGGTGATTGCTGCAATACCCACCCATCTACAAGAGCATCAAATGAGCGCCACGGAGCCTGATGCGTGGATATGGCGTACTCTTGCAATATTTGTAACCAGATACTCAGTTGTACTCGCCGAGCAATGTGTAAATCCCCCGACCCTGTCGAACGGCGATTGGATGCCAGCTCTGGGTGACACCGAATGAGGAGGCGCACCAATTCCCCAGAACATGTTCCAATAACTGTTCATCTTCGAATGCTTCCTCTCCAGCTCCACAACCTCGGCGATAGCCTCGAACTCCTTGTCTGCGACCGAATGATCTTCCTTGCCCTCAGTAGCTGGTTCTATGTAACGAAGACGTCGAAGAACGGCTTGCGCTTCCTCAAGCCGACCTGCTTTCACAAGCCAACGAGGGGACTCGGGCATATAAAAGAGTGCAAGCTGGATGAATGATTACTACGTCCTTGAGGACTTGGGTCTAGACGTACCATGAAGAAGATCACAGGAAGGATCTGAAAGGCGATGGGAAATCTCCATCTGACTTGAGAGCGACCGTCTCCAACAAATCCCAGACCGAATTCCTACAGAAATGAATCAATAGAGACATGCAACAAATGGTCACGCTGGCATACAAGCCAATAAGCAACAACGACTCCGAAGATATTTAGGGTGAATTCTACTGCGATGAATGCACCTGCGGCAAAGTTTTCCGAAAATCGAAGGCGGTCAGAAAAAAATTATACAGACCTCTAGACGTGTGCGTAGCAACCTCTGCACTCCAAACAGGGACAATTGCGTTGAGATACCCCGTTCCGATACCATTGATCACCCTTGCACAAAGCATCCTACAAATACGAATCAGACGCGAAAGGAACATCGAGGCACGAATATACCATGCTAGGTTTTGCGCGGAGCACTGCAAAGCGGCTCCAACCATCACCCAGAGGCAACCGATAAACATTGTCTTCAGACGACCGAGTTGATCGCCGGTCACTCCAGCAATGATACATCCAATGAGAGTTCCGAAATAGTATACTGAAAAAGACCAGGTCAGATAGGAACCTCGGATAGAAGAGTCGGCAAACACCTACTACTGACAATGCCTCCCTGTCGTGTTGGGTTCGTGATGGTGACGACATATCCTTCCGACTCGCCTTCGTATGTGGAGTATCCAAGATCCATCGTGTCGACATAATGTGGGGAGGTATTTACCCCACCCATCATTCCTTGGTCATAACCGAAGCTGCAATCATGGTCAATCAGAGCAATTCGCCAGAGTAACAGAAAATCCGTACAAGAAAATGGCCAAACCAGCAACGGCATTGATCCAAAGGTACAATTTCCTCCCAGATAGCTGGGACATAGTTGTGAGCACGCGATGAGAAGATCTGGGGGATCAAGCTTCTTCTCTCCGGATGCTGCGCTTAATAAAAGGTTATCGGCCTTGGCCGACCCTCGTCAAAGAAGAAAGAATCCCAGATCCGACGGGGAATAATAGACACTCCCTTGCGTTCTTCTCCAATTCGTGCCTCCACATGACCCCACTGCCGGGATGGGGAGCTGGTACCGGACCGCTTACCGCGGATAAAAGAAGGGGAATAACAGCGGAACAACACGGACAGCGTTGGGACGAAAGATTTTAAGCACCCAGACATAGTAGCAAGGATATTGGGCCCATTCCAGAATTTGAGCATCGAGCGGTCGATGGTGATGACATAACTTTCAAGAAAGTTTTTGTGGGCGTTGTGTTTGAGTTACCATTTGGAAAGAATAAAGCTCAACGGAGAATTTAAAAACCAGCGAAGTGCGCACGATGCTGTTAGAGTCTGGCTGATGGTCCTGTGTTTCGTGTAAGTTTCTTAGCCCTGTGTAACGTCGAAAGCTGACACAGTGGTTTACCAGTATGAACTGGCAGTGATACGGATACCGTCACTTTACTTGGCATCAAGTAAAGAGAAGGATAAGTATTTAATGTATGGCTGCCAGATTGAGGTGCCGGATCTCGAGGAGGAAAACCAGCCATGCGACATGCCTGTTGTTTCACAACTTGAAAGCAAATGCAAATTTTGTATTTGAAATTTCATACGGACCATCCGTACGCTGTGTTCTAGAGCAGAGGTTTCAAAAAATATCGGGGCTCCTCTTGAAGGCAAGGCCGGCAGGCAGGATGCATGGTAAGGTAGAATGAATATGAGTACGAGAATATTGAAATTGGAAGTCGGTTGATGCAAGAAACAACATACCACAACAACGCGGTGTTATGGTCACATATTGTGACGCTGTCTCTCTTTCTTGACCATCATGGCGTCCTCAATCTCCTTGCCCTCATGCTCACCTAATCTCATGCCATTCCATATCGACTACGATGGTCCTGCACCAATATCGACCTTTTTGCGCGTCGAAGAACGCGTCACTGAGAACCTAGATGAGCCTGCGTCAGATGGGCCAAAAGCAGAATCCTCTACGGCGGCAGCAGGATCAGCTCCATCTCTTGCGAGACGTGCTGCCTCATATCTTGTCTCCAGCTTTCGGGGACGTGCGCTCCATGGTACACAAATTGATGTTCCGGCTGGCTATACGGGACTGGTGTTGAAAGACGTGGATGGGGTCAAGGAGAAAGGAAAAGGCAAGGCTCATTCTCCGAGCAGAGCCACGCGTCGTTCAGGCCGAAATAGACGCGGTGAAGATGAAGACATGGACGAATACGATGCGGCTACGCAATCCTCAGCACCTGTTCTCAGCCCCACTGCTCAGTTTTCCTCATTCGTTCTGTGGCATCCGGACACGTTGGGAAGAGAGAAAGATGACGAGTATGTCAGAAGTCTTAACGAATGGACCAAACTGTCAGAGCTGGTATGTCTGCTCTTTTTTGCCTTTTCCTGGAGCTCACACTGTGCCTTCCAGATTCATTATATACCTGATGATTCATAACTTATTGTTGAATTACCCATTGGCTCACAACTATTGCATCGTGTTTCCGGTGTAACAACATTGATGCATTCAGTGAGTATCTGATTTTCTTCTTCAACAAGACTTTGATGTTTGATAGACAGCGTACATTTGTACTTGGAGAGCTCCGCCAGATGAGTCATGAAAAGATTTCATGCCATTGATACATACAGTAAACGCTACAAGAGAAAATAAGAAATCGTCATCCGAATCATAGCCCACTAACGGCTCTTAATGACCCACACCTTTCTCAAAGACTGTTATACTCTCCACCTCGTCCAGGTGGTAGAGCGGCTCCAGAACAGCATCTTGCTGCCAGAATACCCACTTCTTGATCCAGTATGGTAGGAAAGTGCCTCCCTGGTAGGCGACGTGTTTCCACGTCGGCACAGCGAACACATAATCGAGTTCCTCGAGTGTCCTTTGTTTTGTCTCCGGCAGTAGGAAGAAGATCATTATCAGCGCGAGCACGTTAAGGCCGGCGTAGAACCCAAATGCTACAGGTAGCTGTCAAGTCTCCATAACCTGGGACCAAAGAAACGAGCGATGGCTCACCTCCCACTTCTGTTAGCGCGGTCAACATACGCGGGAACGTGATGGACAGGACCGCTGCCCAACCCAGGCAAGTAGCAACAGCCCATGACATGCCCATCTCACGATGCGTGAGCGGGAACACCTCAGCTGAGTATGTGAACGGCACGGGTCCTTCTCCAGGCGAATAGAACGCTATAAGAATAGTGATGAGAATGCTGATTCAATGATGGACCCTTTCTGTCTTACCAGCAAAGATGAAGATGAATAATGCAATCAGCGGTACCTTTGCAGAGCTTCCATCCGGGATCAGGAAGCAAAGACCCGCAGCGAGCAGAGTCCAGGCCATGTTTGGGAATGTGAACAAGAGGAGGTTTCGCCGACCGAAGGTATCAATGGTCTGATATCATCAACATGTATGTATTGACTCGAAGCAGGTAGTCACTTACCCAAACAGCAGGGAATGCGAACAACCAATTGACCAATCCGAAGCCAAAGCTAGCCCACATTGCCTGGCCGGTAGAGTATCCTGCTCTGACGAACACCGTCGAGGAATAGAACGCGATGATATTGATACCACACATTTGCTGGGCGATCATGACAACCCAGCTGGCGAGCGTCGCACGGCGGACACTGGACGAGTGCCATGAGATAGAATACATCGCATGTCATCATGGAACTCACCGAGGAATGGTGAACAACTCGATAACACGGGAAATATAAGTGCTTCCTTTGATGAACTCGTACTCCTCAATAAGCTGTCGGTGGACATAATACAAGTCTCTTGCGGCCTGCAGTTCTGTGTTTCTTAGCCGCTTGAACGACTTGAACGCTTCAGTGTATCGTCCTTTCTTCATGTACCACCGCGGAGATTCTATGCCCCACACGAATTAGATTTCCCCGCACTTGGGAGATTCGAACGTACCGGGGCAGAAATAAATCCCGATAACCAAGGGCACCGCCGGCAAGAACGCACTCCCGAGCTGCAGTCGCCATGCAAGAGGACCGATTTGATAGAGGATAAGATTCGCACAGAAACCAAGGAAGATACCAAAAGCGGTCCACATCTGCCAGCTCATAACTAAGCCTCCCCGAATTGCGGCTGGTGTATTCTCTGCGGCGAAGACGGGGGTCGTGCTGGCCTTAGGGCCCATCCCAAGACCAAGAAGTAGTCGGCATACCTGATCACCATCAGTTTAGATGAGTATCAGCACATGAAGGCAAAGGCAATACTCACGAAGAGCTGAGGCCATGTCTGGCAGAATCCAGACCCGATGACAGCAACCGTGCAGAAGATCCCACAGAAGAAAATTGTCCCCCGACGACCAAGGTAGTTATTCAATGGGTCCGTAAGCCAGCATCCGAGGAGTGCGCATGCGATGTAGGGGCTGCCGGGATGCACGTCTAAGCGAAATGAGTTCACGAATAGCCAAAATTACGTACCCAGCGTTGATGGTTCCGACAATCCATTCATTATGTTCTCTATTCGGGGCGCCGTCGTCCGTAGGGATACCAAACTCGATCGGGAAAGATAAATTTGCGCCATTCGAACCCGTCTGATCCCATCCTTGTACAGCAGCAGCCAGAGAGCAGATGATAACAGTCATATATAGATCTTTTGGCTGGGACCATTTGTCTGTCGAAATTGTTAGTAAATATATACCACAACGAAAATTGGAGGCGTGGTGTACGTGTCTTTTCTCTCCTGATAGCCTCTCGATCCGCCTCGTCCAGTAACGGTAGCGTTTTGAATGAACCAGGACTCTGAGCGAGCAACGCGCCCTTTTTGAATACCTCGGTGTACTCATCGAAGCCTTTCTCCTTGGTGAACTCCTCTACTTGGGCGAGCAGTTTATCCTGAGGAATGCCATAGAGGGGATTTTGAATCCTAAATGACCCCGCGGGGAGGTTGTAAGTGACAGGACTGCGGGGAGATGTGTAAAAAGAGATTTACCGCGCGTTGACATTGTTGACGAGATTGATATGATCGTGCCGATCTTCAGATCCTTTCTCTGGGTCAGACATCGTCCTCGACCGTGTATGAAAACAGTGAAAGCGAATGCGGGTTAGGCGGTGAAGACGTTTGACTTTATAGTGATTTCGTTATTCCTTTCAGGGCGATCAAATATCAATGCGGGGACGCAGAAGGTTGTGGAGCATCTTCGAATTTCTATATTCAGAACGTCAAACATTTCCTGCCGTAGTCCGAAGCGGGTGTAGCACCGTATTATGTGCACGCGACGTCAATAACCATGTGCTCCTTCGAGTCTGGTTTCTGCAGTATTTCAGAGTGAGTGAAACTCTGGAGGCGCTTCTACAAATCCAGAAGAGCTCAATGTGAATTGTTGTGCTTTTGGGATTCTTTGCCACACATACTGGAAGTATCTTGGTGGTCGAAGTGTCTTCCCACTATCTGTGAGCCTGAATACGCTATCTCCATCCGTCTGGTCATCTGAAGAAATGTGAGTGGCGCAAGAGGTGCTCAGGAACAGGAGATTCTCGACCCGGTCCGCGATGGACAAACTTCCATGGCATCATACTTGTAAAGCGTCTCGATTCATAAATGTTGGAAAAATGAGACGACCCAAGAGCCGGCCGGGATGTCACTTGTTGCTATGTTAAGAACGAAAGCGCCAGGACAGGGTTGGCAGAATGAAAAACCCGAATGAATTGAGCAATTGTAAAGATGCCGGGCAATCGCAATACAAAAGGTTCGACTTGGCAGTGATGGATAGCTTCAATCATCTTAATGCCGTACGGAGCTATTCACTAGGGTCAGATATGACCCCCAGATAGAGGCTAATACACCGAGATTCAGCGCCGTGGGCGCGTTCTTTAAGTACATCGAAGGGGACCACCGCCTTACCCGCAATCCCACACCGTTTCGTCTATTAACAGACTCGCAGTCGGCTCGTGCCCTAAAACAAAGGTTCAAAAGCATAAAAGACAGCATCCGCTGTACTTACTCGGCTGTCGATTGGCCGCATTTCGGACCAAGGACCTGAGATTTGCTTCCCCCTCCTCCCCCCTGGCAGGGCAATACATGGGAATAGCACGACCGATATCAATCCTGAAGATGAGTGAATTTATTCATCTGGTGACGATCTTGAAAGTGGTAATAACATCGACCAAAGGCCGATGTAGCCTGATTTGCGCTTTGTGCCAGGTCGCAATTCTGTCTAACAGCCATGCTGGGTATGGTAACCGACCCATCGATGATCAAATGGATTCGGGTCTACAGAGGGCAGTAGATGGCTCTACACTTAGGAGTAGTAATGACGGTACGGGACTTGTCCGCTGAGAAGGCCCATTTAGCGCTTCGTTAACGCGATTTGTTCTTCGAAATGCTACCCTTGGGGATGATGAGTGATCGCAGCACCATCGGTTCCTAGGGATGCAACTTAAAATTAGTACATCGCGGAATATATGGTCTGAGGAAAAGACCATACGTTACGGTTGTAGCTAATATTGAAAAAGCAATGAGGGCAATAGGGACCACGTGCAACTCAAGAAACCTACTTTTTGAGTAGTGGAGATGTGAAAACTCAAAATAATGGGATAAAGGCTAGACCCGCGACGCGTCGCTTGATGTCTTGGCCTAGAGCACTTGTACTCCTCGTGAGAAACCAATACTATAAGATAGCCTAGAGAAAGCCTCTTGTTTTCTGTAGGGCAGCTATGTGTCAAAGAACAAACGTTGACGCCGACTTTATGGATATTTGCGGTACTCGTAACTGTGGATAAAGCCTGTACCCGGGGCGGGCTAACCCCGGCGGACAAAACTGCCCAAATATGATACTCCGATACGTGCCGCTCTTGCGGCACCTTCGGCACCTTGTCAGTATTACTTCGTCGCAGCACGGTTCTTTATTGCGGCAAACGAATTCAAGTTGACTCTGCAGGATTATGATTCGGTCCATGGAATCTCGAAGGACCTAGCAAGGCAGCAGACGGCCTTGCAGCGAGAGGACGGCAAGGTGGCAAGGGCATGTACATGCACGACTCGATTCTCCTCAAAGAACGACCTTGTTCGTCTTAACGCGCCAATCATCGGTTTCCAGAAGGACGGCATCACGAAAAATTACTCATCATCTTCCAGGCGGCGTTGCTAGGGTTGAAGATTGTCAATAATCGAGGGAGACGCCGGGGTCGAAAAAAATTCGCGTATATATATCGAGGTCCATTATTGTTTCATGTCCGAAAGACTCAAATGTCTCCCACTGCCACCTCTTTCCTTCCATTTGCCTTCCACTCAGCCGATTTGAACAAGACGGGGACAAATTCAAAGCTATGGGGAGAAGGTGCGCAGGTCTCTTCGCGGAACACTATACTCAAGGTGAGCATATTTTTTTTTGCTTTTCGTCATTAATCTTGGTCACTTACTGAGTGTCGTTGCAATGTATAAGAACCTTACATACTATAGAGGAATGCCGTATGCAACAGTGTTCCTAAGATGGATGCGCGTCAAGCCTTACGAATGCAGAGTCAAGCACGGGCTGCCTCCCTACCAAGCACCACCAGTTCGTCAACAATTGCATGTCATTACGTTTGCTTCTTGACCTTATGAGGACCAGATTCGCAGCTGAAGGCATTGCAATGTCTTTACCCCTGCCTCAGAAGAGCACGTTGGCGTGAACAATGACGTGAGAAGAGGATACCACTCTCGCTCCTCTCTGGTGCTAGTAGAAGAGTGCAGTTCATCGTAATTGTCGGTGGCGTACATCCAACCCGGTTACTTGTACCACTGGTGCAATACATTGTCCTGGAGAAAAGCCAATCTGGGTGTGAATATATAAGTAGGTCCATTTTCACGTAATGTGGGGGTTTCGCACTGATTAGAAGATGAAGCCACAACAAGGGAATTATGGAAAACGAGAGAAGCTTGCTTTGAAGGAGCACAACAGCTTTGTGCCAGATCAGAGTCTTACGCGCACTGAATTGGCTTGCCCATTGTTCGCAACGGGGTTTTCTCATAACCCGTCCCTAATTAGGTGTTGACAACCAGCTGTCCTCGCGTAAGTGAGCGTAGTTCCGCTTTCCGCCTTGATCTTCCATACCGACAGTGTTCAACATCGCGTTTAGGAGACATTGATCTGGACTCTCATTGAGTATGACTCTGCAATGCAATGCAGTGGCAAACCAGGGAAATGAAAGCACTGTGATCGCACTTTGTGAGTGAGTTCCTGTCAAGAGCGAGCAGAACAAGTTAAACCTCCTTATTTAAGGGCTGTTACACGTAATTTTAGCAAGCTGTTCGTAAGAGTCATTTTTCCTGTAAGCTTTTTGAACCTAGAGTCGTACCCTATCTCCATATACCATGCTCCGGTGTGCCCGAGCGCAGGCGCGCGACATGTAATGTGGCGCTTCTCCGGTCGTGGGCCCAAAAAGGCTAGCCAAAATAGCCTCCGGGGACTTGTCACTTGACGCTGCCACGAGTTCTGATGGCTGACACGTTCTCAATTCGTAGTGGCCCCACTGGCTATGCTGATCCTAACCCGGAATTAGACTTCTTCTCGACCCTGAAATCGAGCCCTCATGCTCTCATCGAAGAAGAGGTACGTGGCGACGCCTTTATCGACGCTTTATTCCTGCGGCTTGGCTTTTGCCACAAGAAATAATGTCCTTAGACAAGTGTTCTGTATCTCTGAAAACTTTTTCTGGTCAGCGACGTCTTTTTCTTACGAAGGCACTGAATGCGATCAAGGTGGATAACGGGATCTGGGATCAATCAACTGCTTGTTTTAGTGTATCCCGGAATACACGCGCCTGCCTTGGTGGGCAAGGTATGTGCTCGGCGTGCTCGTTCCTCGACTCTGACTCGTTTGGTCCTACTAGCTTCTGCTGTCTACCACGGCTTTGCATATCGCCTAGCCTCGTATTCGTTCCATTCTTTGAAATGCTGTATGTTTCTCATGTTTTCTCTGGCAACGCTGATTGTGTTCTTATAGCATACCTTCCTCGGCTTTCTCAAAAATCTCCAAAAGGTTCTATCCTTCGCAGCTTTCGTCGAAAGCTGTCCTCTAATATGAGGCGTTATTGGTAGATTCATCTGGATTGCGGGTATAAAATGGTGCATCTCAACAGTTGTTCTTATCCACAAACAATGCATCTTATAAAACCTTGTCCTCAGTGCAGAAAAAGACTGCGTTGTAGCCAATTTTGTGCCTCAAGATATCACCACGGGTCGACCTACAATGACACTATGATGTTTGAATTTCCGTCAAAACACTCCCATACTTCATCAAGAGCCCCCAAGTTCGCGAGCAGGAAACGACCTAGGCAATCAGCTTGGTGAGGTCCACCTTTCAGAATTTAATACCCGTCGATACACCATTGACCGACTCCGGTAGACCTGACATAATTATATCTGCATTTCAAGGAAGCTGCTGTCGATGGTCTGTGCTTTCTTATTAGTTCCGCAATTCTCAAATATCCGCCGCGTGATTCCTCTGTATGGAGGTTTTTACCTCAAATTTCCCAGGTCGTTTTAGGACGTAAATTAGCGACGTTCTCGCCCACAGTGTTCGTCGTCCACACAAGTATGATTTCAGTTTCATGCAAGGTCAAAGACCTCTTTGTCACATTCGCGCACGCATTCATGCAAGGATTCATTGAAACACCGTGACCTGGGACCTTGACAAATAATAGTGGCAGTAGTAGTCGACGTACTGGCAAGAGGGAGCAGCCGGAGATAACGGCATTGGCCGCGGCCTAGAAGTATATTAGTAATATTATAGACAGCGCTTTGTTCCACTACTACATATCGCAAACTGTAATGTCTGCTTTGCCTTCGAACACGCTCGGTACTCTGAAGATTGATGATTACCCACGACCGAAGGTGAGATTCTTGCCCCCAGCGAACTCAGGTATCACTATTATGGGAGGTGCGCCACTTTATCATCCACAGATCCCCCTTGAAAACACTGCTAATGGAGGCTTGTGATCTCTCGCAGTGATGATTCCCGTTTCTTCCGACTACCTCCTTGGTATAGGACCAGATTACACTCTTTTCCAGATTATCAGAAACCATCATGAGGTTAATATACTTGGACCTCCGTTAGCAAGTGGCGTCACTGCTGAGGAAGGATGTTCGATTCAACTGGAGCTAATTGTGCGTTGCCTTCATCCGAATTGAGTCAATAATCTTCATATTCTTATAGGAAACACTTCTGGACACAGTGCCTTTCGATGAGATTAATCAGGCCACACTATATATCACAGGAGATGGGAGGGCTCGCCTTATACCTCAGATCTGCACGATAATTCCGAAGATACTTTTCATATCTGGGGTGCGCTGTATTGAGGACAGTGAACTTAAGGTGACATCCTGGTTATATGTAGGCTGGAAGCTCGCTCTTCTAGATGGGATACCAGTTGGTACAAACAATATCTACGATCATTCATGACCATAGACCTGACGTGGATTCAAATACAGAAGTTATCTATGCTTTTGATGATGAGACCGCTTATGTTGTATGGAACAGGGTCGAAGCCATGAGACAACTCTTGCCATTAGACCTGACCACCCCACTTAAGGCCTTCCTTGTCAGTGATGGCGCCATCTATGGTGTTGTCACCCAAATTGAGGATGCTCAGCCAATGACCTATGCTGACCGAACTTTGGTCAGGCCGTTCTTGAGTTTTTCAACGGAGTGTGTCCTGATTAAACCCCCAGGTACATGCAGCCTTTGCGAAACTACAAGAGCGCCACATCTATCTGACTGAAGCTGACTATGACCCCCAGGATGTTGTCATAGCTGGAGATAAAGTTCGATTCATACTGGAAATCACTGGAAACTGGACGAGACATGCCTTTGAATTCGATCCCAAAATTCATGACCAGAAAACTCTTCTGGATGCCCGGAAGACTCACTGGCAAGTGGCTGAGCAACTCTTCGAGAAGCTCGCACCTGGTACTGAGATTCGTGAACTCTGGGCTCCATTGGACTTTACCACTCTTCCTGACGAGGCATATAACATCCTCAACCTTGTTTTTTCTCCTGAAAAGCCTCTTGGTATCCTTGCTTTCATGATGAGCATCACGTCTTTGAGCGACAATACCACATCTTTGTCGAAGAAGAAGAGACTCGAGGGATCATCTCAAGTGACAGGAACGAACCGTTCTGTCGCTGAATCCTCGTCGAGTCTCAACGAAACTTGTCATTTGTCCCCTTCAGATGAATCGATCGATTCGTCCATTGTCTCTGATAGACCTTTGAATCTTTCTAAACGGTCCTCGGCCACGCGACGGTCTGCCTTCCTCCACGATTACCTCGGTATTCCTACCCCCCCTATTCTTCCTTATTCTACTAGACTCCGTGGAGGGTCTTACACCCAATCACCTTCTCCAATTCGCTCCGTTGTACCATTCCCGCCTGATGGTTCTGACGTTGCTGGGATTCAATCTAGCCATGGTTGGCTGGAAGAAGTCCTATGATCGGTTTTCGGCTTACTCGACGTCCGTCTCTTCACTGCAATGTGTGCTGGTCTTGCTGATTTTTCTAATCGAGTTGATTTTTTTCCCCACGATGTTTACAATGTATAAGGCACAAGAGGGGGCTGGTGATGCAGGGTCTCATTTGGTCTCGGCATTGTCTGAGGAATTTATGGATGAAATCTATTTACATTTAGTTGCTTAGTGCTTTGACTGTAGCGGACAAGTTGTCGAATACACCTACCATTAGTTCGTCCGGTAGATGTACAATTTAATCTACTTTATCTGCTTTCATCACCAAACAAATGGCAGTCACAATGTCATCAACAAGTCTGAATCACTCATCTTCATAAAAATCATTGGGTCTAGTTTATGAGGTTGGAAGTCAACAGGAGGTTCAACTCTTGGAGTACCTGCTGGGATGCCAGTGGAAGAGTTTCCAGTCCTACACACTTAAGAATTGGATTCTCCCAGCATGCCAAGGCACATGCACGAAATGCAGGGTTTTGTTCACTATAAAGCTTGTCCTCCTTTGCTCTTTTTCTACAGCACTGATTCCTCTAGTAGGGGATAATATTCTTTGATGAACTTGAAAATTGATTGTGCTCCACAACCTAGTCTATTTTCCAACTTGGTGGTGTTCCCCCTTCAATTGAAATAAAATTCAGTCTCCTACATGCAATTCTATGGCATCAGGACTATAATTATGGTTGTATTCATGGCTACTTGGTAGATCACTATAAATGACTCAATTTCAGTGTGAACAACTGTGGTGTTCAAGGTGGCATATATTCAAACATCTTCTGAGCACATTCTGGCCATAAGATTGTCCATTTTAACTCAGTCAAAATGAGTTCAGGGGCTATCAGGTCATGCCATAGTGGCTAGCCTGCAATACCTTGAATCCTGTAGCTACCTAAAGTGTCAGGAGCTGTCAAGCATGATGGTGAGTTATTTTCATATGCATTCAAATACATTCAAGGTCCTCAGAAAGGCATACTTCCCATTGTAGCACAGCCACAGATATACAGCTGTCGATGGCTATATTGTATGGTGGATCTAGAGGTGCTCATGGCATTGGTACGTATACACCATACACGGTGGAAGTCATATACCTGTACAATATGGTTACAGTGCACAGCCTTACATCCAAAATCTGCAGACTTTGTAGTAAAATTGTACAATGCTATTAATTAATAATACATTTGTGATGCTCTGGAATAGTCTGGAATAATAACAATGGAGAGCAAAGGAGGGGGTAGCATGGTAGCATGTCCAAACCCTGTTTTGACAGTGTAAATAGCTATCCCCATTGTCTGAACAATCTGACCACCCTGCAAGGCTGAAACAGGAACTTTGTCCGAACTTTATGCTGACTACCAACGGTGGGATGACTCTGGTTGTTTTTGGCAAATTTCTGACAATGATGCCACAACTTCCTGGGCTTCCCACCACCACCTTTGACCATGGTCTCTGTCCTGCATCCAGTCTGAGAAGCCTAGGTGTCTGTTAAACAGAATATCCTGGCCATGCCACCACTTCTTAAAGATTTCCTTTGATGTTTGCCACCTGACCCTACCTCACCAGGTGCAGTCTTCATGGGAAATTTAATTGTCTTGCCCATTCTATGCAAGTGCTGCTTGATAAAATTTGGCATTCATTATAACAGCTGCAACTCCAACTGGCACTATGTGTGCTCCTCTATTGTTGCCATGTGTGCCTTCTGAGAAAACATCTCCAGTAATTGTGAAATCTCCCTTCCAGTTGAGTATTGTATCACATAACTTGAGAGGTCCTGGCTGACAAGGAATGATCTCAAACTCTGGTTTGAGGACATATATAATGAAGTTCAACCTATTGAAGTCATGTCACTGTGTGAGACAACACCCTTCAAAGAGCAACTTGGAAGGAAGCACTGGTATGTTCAAACTCATTTTTTGGAATAGGGACCCGTAGTCCATGTTAGTGAAAGATGGCTTAGTACATCAAAAGCAATTCTGAACACAGCTTGTAGTCATGTTCAGGTCAAGTTGAGGAGTTTATGCTTAGTGAGCTTGTGGATGTCTTTCCTGTCCAAATTGATGATTATTGCCCCTTTAGGCTACATAAATTATGCAGTAAGATTTGAGTAAGGTGCCTGGTCAAGTCAGTTGCACTGTCATGAGGTCCAAAATCATGTGGAATATGTGAACCGACTAGTCATACTCATCCTGTTGACTGCAGCTGACCTTGATCACTGGAGAGCCCAGATCTGTCTGAACTTTGACTGACCTAGTATATAGAGATGGCTGAGAGACCTATGCCTGCTCACTTGCTTTCAGGCCTTCAGTCTGTCCCCCTACATTGAACACCACATCCAATTTGAGGGTGGATTCACTCACTCTTTATATTTAAATTGTTTATCTCGTAAATATGCTGCAAGTTGTGTTGCTTGTTTTGGTAGTTAGTCTTGGTTCGCTGCACTGGATGTTGTCATTTATCTCACCCCCTCCTCGCAGCTCTTGCTGATAATATTTGCCAAGGACCCCTTTGCACTCTCACCAGGCTTTGACATTGTTTCTGTTGCAGCTCTGGCAGAATCACTGCCCTCACATTCCTGGGAATTTGGGACCGCTTCAGAAGCGCTTCTTGAGCTTTACAACCCAGAGATATCCATCTATGGTCAATCTCCATTACCTGTACAACAACACTTGTCTTCATCTGTTAAGGCACTCTCATATGCCAAAGATAAAATTGTGTTCAGCAAGGGTGCTAACAGACTGAGCAATGGAGATGGTGCAGTTGGTGACCCCATGAGCTTGGGTGTATGGACCGCTTACTGCAGATAAAAGAAGGAGGGGAATAATGGCAGAAAAATATGGACAGTGTTGGGATGAAAGGTTTAAGCACCCAGACATAGTAGCAAGGATATTAGGCCTGTTGGAATTACTGAGTATATGCTCTGTAGCTTCCCTGGCTATGGGTTACAAACTCGCAAGGAGTCTGCCCATTATTCACAGATATATATACTGGCTACTACCTAATCTAGTATCTTCTCCATCTTTCATACAATTTCTATACTTACTAATCATGCCAAGGGATGCCAGCTTGCCCAAATCTCAACACACTCTCTCAAGGCGGTATCACCTCATAAATTACCTATGAAACTCTCCCTGAAACCTATAATTGTCCTATGCATCTGTTTATAGTCAATTTGACTCTGCAGGGTTCTTGCAACCTAAATAAGAACCTTCCGGGCTCTGCAGGATCTCTCATGATCCATATTACTCCATATAGCCCATATCAGTTCTGCAGGATTCATCGCAATCCAAATAATGATGTCTTTCTTCAATAGCAGGTGTTGGGGAGGTCAATCACATAATTTGAGTGCGTCTGTTCCGCTGCTTTGGGTTTCCTTTCTGGGCATTCCCATGCCTTATGTCCCTCTTTGTCGCATCTGTAGCACTTCACCTTTCCAGCCCTTCCTCCTCCAGAGTTGTAGCATTCATCATCTGTATGTCCTCTCCTCCCACAATTTTCACACTTCTTTTCCTTCCATGGGACATCTCTTCTGCCCCTGTTACCCTGAGCCATCATTGCCTGCTCTGTCGGGATATCACCAGTTTCCTTTTGCCATGCTTCTTCTTCCATCAGTGCTGCCAAAATTTCAGCAACTGTGAGAAATTTGGCATCAGACCAAGTCATCAATGCCATCAGGATTGTTCCATATTTGGGTGATAAGGAGTAGATCAATACATCAGTTATCTCTTGATCTTCCAATTTGAGCCCAATAGCACAGAGCTGCATAGCAAGTGAGGTAATGTCATTAATGTAGTCGGTGATTGGTTGTGTGGTGTCATGGTGGTAGGAATAAAATCTTCTCTTCAAGGAGATCCTATTAGATGTGCTGTTCTTCTCATAAATGTCATTCAATGCCTTCCAAGCTGATGGTCCATTGGTACAATCTCTGATATATGGCTTTTGAGACTGTTCTATGGTGAGGCCAATAGCTGAGAATCCATCTTCTGCTGCTGCTTCCCATTCCTCCAATTCTTTCTGCTGCGAAGGTTTGGGCTTCTCTGTTGCCCCCGAAACAACCTTCCATGTCCCTGCATGCCACATGATCATTGCAAGATCAAATTTCCAGTCATGGTAATTCACCCTGTTCAGTTTTGTCATGGAAGCCAAAAGTGAATTGATGTTCTGGACTGCCATCCCTAGTTATGATGTAATAGAAGTAGAGGGTGTGATGTGGATGAGTGAGCAATATACTGCGAGTTTGTGTTGGAATTACTGAGTATATGCTCTGTAGCTTCCCTGGCTATGTGTTAGACCTGAACCTCACATGATCCAAACAAGAGTAAACTTGGGCTGTCTTGTGTTCAGACAGTCACCCAAGAGTCTTGTGGAGTTTGGATATAAGTGATGATCTCAGACTAGGTTCTTAGGTTGAGCGAGTTGGGAGAGAAGTTCGGTATAGATAAACTTTAGCTCAAAGCTGGGGTATTACAGCGAGAGCTACCTACTTATATATGAAAACTGTACTGCTAATAATAGCCACAATGTATGAAGACAATACGGTAGTCATGCGGTATGCGCAAGCCGTAGTTACCTGACCTGAGCCTCCTGGTTCTGGTTCTGATGATCACATGGGGTCAGGGATTGCTTGGGCTTTGGTTAATAAGAAAGAAAAGTGAATATCCATGAGAATTTGTAACATTACCCTCTCGTTAAGGCAGTTGTCCCGACTGCCATTAGGGCTCCAGCATCTCTTCGAGTTCTTCGTTTACTCTTCTCCAATAGTCCTGAATATACTCTTGCCATGTCTCTCTGTCTGGGTTTTGGACTTGGATCTTCTTTCCATCATTTTGCTCGACTGTGTAGAAGTATTCCCATGTCCTGTTCCCTGTTTCCTTGTATTTGTGTCCCACTATTTCCTTTATTGCCTTAGGATTTACTATGGCCTTGGCCATTATTACTCTTCCGTGTTCTGCTTGGCTTTGCTGATACTCTTCTATAGCTTCTTGAGCATTTTCCATGTCCTCTTCCACTACCCAGTCATTGTGTTCCCTGGTCCAGCCTACCCACTTTACTAGGTAGTTGGTTACCAGTCAAGAAGGTTGACCCCTCTTTCCTCTTACCCTTTGGGTTCGAGTGTCGAGGACTTCTTTGACTTTGTACTGTTCTTCATCTTCAATGAGATCTGGTGGTGGTGGTGGTGGGAGTTCTTGATTTGGGAAGGCCGGGGGTGTGTATGGAGTAAGGAGTTATTCATTGAAACGGGGGTGAATTCACCAATGCGGGGGTAATTTGAGCTTATAAGTGGAGGCACCTGCTTTTTCGAGGATTCAGAATGGGCCTACTCGTTTGTCGTCGAGCTTCTTCTTTGGCCTGGGAAGATGGAGGTTGGTGGTGTCGAGCCATACTAAGTCGTCCTTTTTGTATGCAATAGCTTTGCCCTTTTGTTTGTCATACTGGGTTTTCATTTTGGTTGCGGCCTCTTCGAGGGCTTGTTGGCAAAGTTTGTGGATTTTTTGCATTTGTGATGCAAAATTGCCGGCAGCAGGATTGGTGAAAGGGCTACGGCGTTCGGTTTCTGGGATGATCCAGGGGTTGAGTCCATATACGGTGAAGAATGGGCTTTGACCCATGGCAGAGTGTTTTCAGTTGTTATGGGTGAATGCTGCAAGAGCGAGCCATTCGTGCCAGTCATCCTGTTGGTATCTGGTAAATATCCTTAGATATTTTTCGATCTCTTGATTGACTCTTTCCATTTGTCCGTTTGTTTGGGGGTGAAAGGCGGTGGACGCATTGGGGGTAATTTGGAGAATTCAGTAGAGGTCTGTCATGAATTTCGAGACGAATTGAGGGCCTTGGTTGGAGATTACGGTTCTTGGCATGCCATGGATGGTGAACACCTTGTCGCGGAAGATCTTGGCTGTTCCTTCGGACGTTAGGGTTCTGTTGCATGCTACAGGGATAATTTCCTTGGAAAATCTATCTACAATAACTAAGATGGCATCGTATCCGCCGGATTCTTTGAGACCAGTGATTAGGTCTACTGAAATATGGGTCCATGGTTCCGAGGGGATTGCGTTGGGGTGAAGAGGTGCCTTTTGTGCTTGGGTGTTGGATTTTACTCTTTGGCACGTTTCGCATCCCTTTACGTATTGTTCTATCGTCTGCTTGATTTTTGGCCACCAGTACTCTCTTTGGACGAGTTCATTGGTCTTGTCGATCCCTGGGTGGCCAGCAGTTAAGTGGTCATGGGACATGGCAATGATTTCTCCTCTGATTTTCTCGTCCTGGGGTACATAGATCCTTCTGGTAAGCATTAAGAGTCCCTTTTCCATTGTGATTCCTCTTTCGTGGTTTAGGGAATCCGAGATTCCTCGGTCCCATTTGTCGGTGCTTTCGGTAGCACGCTTGATTTTTGAGTGAATGCTGGATGTCATGGGCATGATCATGGCATGGAAGTGCTCTGGCTTTAGGACTATGATTTCATTGTTGTCTTTCTTGCCTTGATCATGATCATCCCATCGGGATAGCAAGTCAGCTTTTTTGTTTGCAGTGCCGGGTTTATGGTGGAGAGAAAAGTGGTATTCTGCGAGTTCGGTTACCCAGCAGGCTTGTCTGTGATTGAGTTTCTGGGGTTTTCAGAAATATTGAAGATTCTGATGGTCCGTCCATACTTCAAAGTCTACAGCCACTCCCATGAGATAGTGCCCCCACTTGGTGAGTGCTAGCATTATGGCAAGGAGTTCTTTGTCATATATTTCATAGTTCCTTTCTGTCGTCGTCAATGATTTTGAAAGGAAGGCTACAGGTCTCCATTTGCCATCCTGCTGTTGGCTTAATACCGCACCTATAGCTCCTTCACTTGAGTCCGCTTCTACTCTGAACTTTCCGTCTTCCTTCGGCAAGGCTAAGATTACATCTTCAGCCATCTGCTTCTTCAGTTGTTGGAATGCCTGGTTTTGGGCCGCACCCCAGCTCCAAGGGGCGTTTCCGGTGAGTTGGGTCATTGGTTGCACTATCTTGGAATAGTTTTTGATGAATTTTTGGTAGAAATTTGTGAAGCCTAAAAAGCTCTGTAGCTCTTTTTTCTTGGTGGGCATGGGCCATTCGGTGATGCCTTTGACTTTGACAGGGTCCATGCAGACAGATCCTTCACTGATGATAACTCCTAGATATTTGGTTTCTAAGACCTCGAATTCACACTTCTCGGCTTTGAGGAATAGCTTGTGCTCCCTTAGGCGTTGAAGTACTCATCAGACAATCTCTTGGTGCTCTTGGAGATTCTTGGAGAATATCAGGATGTCATCAAGGTAGATGGTTACTTTTCCTTCAGCGATTAAGTCATGGAATATGTCGTTCATCATCCATTGGAAGGTTGCGGGGGAGTTGGTGAGTCCAAAGAACATGACTGTTGGTTCAAACAGTCCCTGGTTGGTTCTGAAGGCAGCTTTATATTCATTGCCTTCTTTGATGCGTACATTGTTATATCCCCAGCATATGTCTAGCTTGGTAAAGTATTTTGCACCTCGTAGTTTGTCCATGAGCTCCGAAATGAGTGGTAGGGGATATTGATTTTTGATGGTCATTTCGTTGAGTTTTCAGTAGTCTTGGACCAGGCAGAGGGCACCGTCTTTCTTTTTGATGAAGAAAAATGGGGAAGCGAAGGGGGATTTTGATGGCCTTATTCTTCCAGTGGACAAATTCTCGTCCAAGAATTTGTCAAGTTCTTCCTGTTCGTTTCAATTCAGGGGATATACTTTGCAGTCAAGGGTGTTGCTGGCATTTGGTACAAGTTCAATGGCATGATCCCAAGGTTTTTGGTCTGGAAGCTCATCGAAGTTGTCTTTGGAGAATAGATCTTGGAATCCTCAATATTCAGGGGGTACCATTTCTTTAAAACTTTTCTTTGGCTTTCCTTCGCTTGCTTTTGCAGCTAAATCATTTGCATGGTGAATTGCTCTGATTTCTATTTCCTCTGCCATGTCTACTGCTAGTATAGTATCTCCTTCTTCTAGTTCCTCATCCCATCTGTCTTCCAGGTCTGCATCTGGTAGGGTGAATGGCTGCTTCTGGCATTGGCACCATCTGAATATGATCTTCTGAGTTTTCCAGTTGATCACCGGGTTGTGCCTTATCAGCCAGTCATGTCCAAGGAACACTCTTCTGGTTCCTAGATCTGTGACAGCCAAGTCGATCCACTCTGCATGTCCTCCTATGGTCATTCGTAGTTTGACGAAATGAGTGACTTCTCCTGCTTTGTTGCAGGTTCCATCGGCATTGTAGACTGGGATGGGGGCACTGGTCGCTCGGGTTGGTAGATCATGTTCTTCTATGTATTTGCAGTCAATGGAACTTCCGGTACACCCACTATCAATTAGGGCAGTAGTTTTGAGAGTCCGGTGGTTGGTGAGGGTCTCAAGTTGGATTTCAGTGGTTAAGTCTTTTGCTCCGGCCCAGGCGCTTCTTTGGATGTATCGGACCGGTTTGCGGAGTTCCTCCAACTGCTCGAGCACTTGGGTGTGGGGAAGGGTGACAATGCACATCAGCATTTCTCGGTCTGCTTCTGCTTGCCGCATCTTGTGGGTCCAGTGCGCTAGGATTGCGCAGGCTTCGTAACTGCCTGTCACTTGCCTGATTGCATGCCATGTCCATTCGGTTTTGAATGGAATCATGTACCTGGACTCTTCCTTCTTGATCATCTTTAACTCTGTCCAGTTGTGGTCCTCCTTCACTTGCGTCCACCACCTGTTATATGCCTTCATGTCTGTTGCGTCGGGGTCTCCTTTCTTGCGGTAACGGTGTCCCTGGAGGTATGCTTGCCACTCAGGGTCATCGTCCTTATTGTACTCTTCTTCAGCCTTCTTCTTTGCCTTTCTAGAACCACTAGGGTCCACAGACATTTCTGTCAAGGCGTTGCCGCCCTTGGTAGCCGTTCTTTTGGCTCCATGGGTTGGGCATCTTGCCTCCGTTGGAGGGCTTTTTCGCATCGGGGATGGCCCACATGCATCTGCATTTTTGGCTGCAGCAGCCAGTCGATAGGACGTGTCATCTTTGTCATCCGGTATTTCCTCTAAAGAAACTTTTTGTGAGCATGGGAGTAGTGGAGGGGGACTTATCGGGTTCTGGGTGCGCCTACCACCCGTCTCATGTGGCAGGCGAGGTGCTTGTGCCCTGTTGGTTGAGAACTGTTCTGATCCGGGAGGTGACTTTCCCATGCTGTCCTGTCCGCCCTTAGTCAGGTTGTCCCTGGCATTCGGGTGTGTGTCTACAGGAGTTGCGGTTAGTTTACCTCGAGGGATTGCTCCTTTGGTCTTGCTGCCCAGGGCTATTGCCACTCCATGCTCCCTCTGCTGCAGCTGTTTGCGGTCAGGGATTCTTCTTTTTGGGGAAGCCGCACGCTTCTGCTTGTCGGGCACCGTCCAAGGGTGTTTCGAGGACGTCTTTGGCAGAGCCCATTTGGCTTTGGCTAGATGCTCTTCATCTTCTTGATCCATCATGTTGGTTAAAATACTGTACCAGTTCTGCAATTCCTTGGGTGCTTTGCTGTGGGTGATAAAGGTGGGTATATTCAAATGCATATGGGAAAATCCTACAGAAGTATTATGAGTCTGTCCAGCAGTATGTAAAGCACCTTTAGAGAGTCTGGCCGACCGAGTAGAATCGCTTACTCGTCGGCCTTGTCTTCTACCTCCTCGACTCCAGATGTAGAGGGCGTCTTCTCCTCTTCCGGTTCTTCTTCCTGTTCTACTACTCAATTGTCATGGCGCATATTATTGTTCCTGGTAAATCTTTCGCCTCTGTCCCTGGGTTTCCTCAGTTGTCGACAGTCTGCAGTGAAGTGCCCCTTCTGATGGCAGTTGAAGCATCAGTGTTCCCGTCAGATTCGGTCTATGTCCATGGGCTCGCCTTGTCCGCTATAGATGGGTCCAGTCCCTGTGTTGGTGCTGGTTGGTCCTGGTTCTGCGGGGGCTTTTGGCGGTGTGGTCTGGTTCTGATTCTGATTATGCGGCGGGTAGTTGTTATTGTTGTTGCGTGGTTGGGGTTGATTGTTGTACTGCTGATTGTGTGGCTGGTTGTTCTGGTTTCAAGGGTCTTGGGGGCGGTAGCCTTTGTGGGTGTGGTCGAAGACCTTGACCTTGGTGAGTTCATTGTCGAGTTCAATTATGTGGCATTTCCATTGGGGGTATGTGCGCAGTGGCGGTCGGTCTCTGGTGGCCGTTTGGGCATAGTCAGTGGGTATTCCTCCTCTGATGGCGGCTACTATATGGCTCCGGTCATCCTGTTGCTCCCATCTTCTGGCTAATTGGGCTTGTTCTTCAAGCTGTTGGAAATACTGGTATGTGCCCCCTTCCTTCATTTCGAGTGCATACATGCGCTGCTCATGGACTTCTTCTACTGCCAGGTCGGAGAACTGTTCACGGATTAGCTGGACAAAGTCGTGCCAATTTGGGTACCAGTATCTTTGGTATTGGCCACTGTAGTAGGTTTCAACATGGTGGACCCACCATGAGAGCATGCATCCGGCGAGGTGAGAGGCAGCGAAATTGACTTGTTGTGTTTCAGTTAGGTAGATCCGGTGGGCTTCAAAGTAGGCTATGCATTGGTAAAGGAAGCGCTGGATGTCATCATGTTTTCCATAGAAGTCTGCCGGGACTTTTACAAGTATCGGTTTAATGCTGAAATAGGCGGCGTTGTGGGGTGCTTCCCCTGTAGGTGCTCCTGGAATAGGCAGAGGCGGCATTCTTCCTGGTGACAGCCTGGGTAATGACCATAGGTCTCCTCTTGCCCCTGGGGAATCTGGATCTTCTGGGTCTCCAGGGTTTGGCGGCTGCAGAGGTGGCGGTTGTCTTGGGTCTGGGGGTAGCTGGTATTGAGCCTGTATGTCATCTAGGTCTTTCTGCTTCTGTGCTAGTTCCTCCCACTGCCGTTCTAGATCTTCTTGCCCCTTGGTCCACTCATTGTATTTGGCGAGTCTCCATGCTTGTTTGGTTGCATCTAGCCCGTGACTGGGCCCTCCCATTTCTGCTGGTCTGCCTCCGGCTCCGGCGAATAGTTGGGACTTGCCGTAGGTTGGAGGTCTGCCTTGCTGCCAGGTTCAGCTAGTGGTTGGGGTAGGCGGGGTATCAGGGAGTGGTTTGGGTAGAGTGAGGTTCCACTCGTCATAGTCAGGCAGGGGTGCATAAGCTTGTAAAGGAAAATCTTTATTGAACATGAATGTCGCCTGCTCATGAGCAGCATACGTTCATAGCCTCCCTTTTTCTTCGTCATCTCTTTCTTCGTCCCCATGTCTGTCGCCAGCCACGATACCTCTTTATGCAGTTGGCTGTATCTCAGCTTCACCCTCCGCTTGTACTCGTCCCTCTGTTGGCTCGTGGTCAAGAGTGAAACGAGCTCCGGGAGAGGCAGGTCTGCTTCCTGCTCTGGTGACTCCTGTGAGCTGAGAGATCCAGTAGCAGTTGAGGTCAGAGGGGGTGCGAGGTTGGGGTTCTGTTCATTGGGTATGGCTTTCTCCTTTCCTTTCTGCAATGCCGAGGATGGAGTTTCATCGACTGATTCGGAGTTCATCAGGGTAGATTCTTCCTGCGGGTATTCTGTATGGAGTGCGTGGTATGGGACGAATTCGGTGGCAACGGTGCCACCACTCTGCCTCACTTTCTCCTGCTCCTCTTGGCTCAAGTAGGGCCATTCGCTGCGAGTTATAACTCGGTGGTGGGGTCCCAGCGCGATGGTCTTTGCCTGTGCATCTAACCAGTCCGGGTAGGTCAAGGGTGGCTTGGTTTCTGGGAATATGGGTGGTAATGGTATTGCGGGGTTCTTCAGAGGAGGCACGGGTGGGGAATTTGGAACTGCTCTCAGTGTCGTAGATACGGACAACCTGGGCAACTGATGCAGTGTATTCCGAGGCGATGTCCATGGAGGTGGTGCTGGGAGTGTGGGGCGCAGTGCTGATTCTAAGGACATCTGGGACGTGTTGCAGGTGAGGGCTGTCAGTCCTTCCATGACTGTTGCCCATGCTGACTTCCTCTGTTTGGGGTAAGGCTCTGCCCTGTTCGAGGTCTTCGAGCTCGTATGTCGGTTCGACATGGTTTTGTTGGTTGGTGAGGATCCACAGGATCAGGACCCGTAGGACTACGGCGGTGATGGCGAGAGTGATTATGCTCAGAGTCACCAATAGGGCGATGTTGGTTTGGGAAGTGGTCAGTCCTCTGGTGTGGTACATGGGTTTTTTCCTGTGTCGTGTGCTAAGAAAAGAAGGGAAGCTTCGAGCTAATTGTTAGACCCAAACCTCATGTGATCCAAACAAGAGTAAACTCAGGCTGTCTCGTGTTCAGACAGTCACCCAAGAGTCTTGTGGAGTTTGGATGTAAGTGATGATCTTGGACTAGGTTCTTAGGTTGAGTGAGTTGGGAGAGAAGTTCAGTATAGATAAACTTTAGCTCGAAGCTGGGGTATTACAGCGAGAGCTACCTACTTATATATGAAAACTATGCTACTAATAATAGCCACAACATATGAAGACAATATGGTAGTCATGCGGTATGCGCAAGCTGTAGTTACCTGACCTGAGCCTCCCGGTTCTGGTTCTGATGATCACATGGGGTTGGGGATTGCTTGGGCTTTGGTTAATAAGAAAGAAAAGTGAATATCCATGAGAATTTGTAACACTATGGGTTACAAACTCACAAGGAGTCTGCCTGTTATTCACAGATATATATACTAGCTACTACCTAATCTAATATCTTCTCCATCTTTCATACAATTTCTATACTTACTAATCATGCTGAGGGATGCTGGCTTGCCCAAATCTCAACAAGGCCCATTCCAGAATTTGAGCATGGAGTGGTCAATAGTGATGACATAACTTTCAAGAAAGTTTTTGTGGGTGTTGTGTTTGAGTTACCATTTGGAAAGAATAAAGCTCAACAGAGAATTTAAAAACCAGCGAAGTGCGCACAATACTGTTAGAGTCTGGCTGATGGTCCTGTGTTTCATGTAAGTTTCTTAGCCCTGTGTAATGTCAAAAGCTGACACAGTGGTTTACCAGTATGAATTGGCAGTGATACAGATACCATCACTTTACTTGGCATCAAGTAAAGAGAAGGATAAGTATTTAATGTATGGCTGCCAGATTGAGGTGCTGGATCTCGAGGAGGAAAACCAGCCATGCAACATGCCTGTTGCTTCACAACTTGAAAGCAAATGCAAATTTTGTATTTGAAATTTCATATGGTCCATCCGTATGCTGTGTTCTAGAGCAGAGGTTTCAAAAAATATTGGGGCTCCTCTTGAAAGCAAGGCTGGCAGGCAGGATGTGATCTGCTAAGGGCCCTTGAACTGATCAACCACTGGGTTCCCAGCACACCAAAAGGCTGGGAGCCCCAGCATTCCATCGCTATAGGGTCACATTGTATAATGACATTATAGATTGTAATGGTGCATGCACTGGGTCCCTGATTCTTTCTCCATTCTTTATATGGATGTTTCAATATAATTTTATAATTTTAATAAAGTTTACATAATACTAAACTGCTTTTTTCCCCCTCATCACATGCCTTAATATGCAGTCATATGGCCTGTCCTTCACATGGGTATGACATAAGCATAATGAAACTGATTGGGACACGTGATTTAATGGTACAGTGATGCAACCAAGTTCTCTTAACTTGTTTTTCGAGTTATTCTGCTCTGCTCTACTTGTTAATTTGCCCTCTGCATCTCATATCTAATATGACAATCCATATGTCAATTCAATTGTATTTCTCATGTGTTGGTCTTCAAGCTCACAATCCATTCTTTGGAGACCATAATAAAATTTACACCTGTTCTGCATTGATCAAGGATGAATTTCCAGTGAGAGTGTTACTAAAGGCGAAGAAAAAGTATTCAAATGTTCTTACAATGCAGGGGGTCGACAAACTGTCCATTTTGTAAGCTACTAACTTGACTTATTGGTTTTACTCATGGTGGCAGTTGTGGATGGCATTCCTCCTTGAATAATCTGACTCACCATACATGTTACATAGGTACAACCGCTGGGGTTGGATGGCAGTGACATTGATGAGCCTCTAGGATCTGTATGCTCAGAATTTTGTGATTTCAGCTATAATAACTGAAGGCATCACCTAAATGGCCTAGCAAGACAAGTTACTATACTACACATAGGCATATACTTTATGCAACAGCAATGGCACCCTAAGACACTCAATATCCTTCCCATCTTGCGAAGCACTTTAATTTGTGCATACCATCACTTTGAGGCATGATAATTGATTGTACAACTCCATACAGCAGTAGGCACTGAGAAACTGAAGAGTTGCCGCACCATTATCACATCAATTATGCAGCATGGCTTGACCTGCCAGATTGATCGTTTAATTATGTGATGTCATATGCATTGACATATACATCCCCTCAACAATTGTGGATTACATCTGATAATTCCTTTGTTTTCAAATACCATAACTGAATGCCGAAGATTATAAACCTTGACCCTTGGTATACCTCAGCTCATCCACCCTACCCTCTCAGTCCACAGTCAAAACAGCACCTTATAATGCTCACAGTAATAACCGGTGACCCTTGAATATTATCTTGTTTCAGCAATGCAGAAGACTAGCTGTTATCAAAAGCTTCATTATTACTCATAAACTATTGGATAGTTACCAAGCCACAGTCTTACAGCCTTAATAAGTAGAGCTAATAATATCCAGACCTTGTAGTATAAAAACTCGATAGAATATTATAGAAAAATAGAGAACAAGTGCCCTAGAGACACTGCATCTTCTAGAGACTAATAGCTGGTACACCAATGGTTATAACTTGTATTATCTTGCTTCACAACCGTATATGCACCACAAATCAATTGTTTTGCACCCTATATGTGCTACTATAAGCCTAGGACTGGTTTACACCATCTAACAGCTTTGTTCACCTCTCTATTGTTCACCACTTGACCATATACCACCACTGGCTTTGAATACTCAACTGCTGGTCAGTTTTATACCAGTTACTTGCCATTAGCTCGCCATAGCTTTGGTACCAGCCTTTTGAGCTCTCTTACGCATCTCGTGTTCCCCATCATGTCTCGTTTTCTTTTATAGGCCACATCGTCTTCACTTTCACCACATAGGAGTTTAATTTGGTTTTGTTTTTGACAATTACATCACTGCCCATTTGGGAAGTCTTTGAGCAGACTTGTAGGATCAGAATCATCAATATAGGATCATTTCGACCAGTTCTCGTTTAGTTTCACCATAGGATAGGATAGGATAGTCCCCATGTGGACTCATAGGTTTGACATTGACATAGGATAGGATAGTCTCTGTGTAGACTCAGTTTTCAGCTTAGACTTTCAGTAACAGTGTTTCACATAGGATCAGTAACCCACCCTCGACATAGGACTTCATTTTCCCTCTCGTATTCTTGACCACAAAAACTGCCTTCGGTTTCTACTCTCGAATATTCAACACCTTTTGTTTATAGATTTCCCTGAGAGGATCATCATCTAGCATTATTCTCTTTGTTTCTGCAGATACTTGGTATTCATGTCATACCAGTTTCTGTTGTCCCTCATTTATTCGAGACAATACCGGTGTATAGCCTACATCACAGTACTCGACTAGGGTACTACTTGCTAGACTTTCATGTCGCAGTGTACACCTGCATCTAGAGGAATTGATTGGAGTGCACAGAGGTGCTCCGAACAACTCGCACACACATCGCCTTAATTACCAAAGGCTTCATTTATTACCAATACTTGTTGAGTTTGGTTTTGCCATTGCCATGGAAGTCTAGGCTTATCAACATTGAAAATAGAAGTTGGGAACCAGGGATTAGTTTATACTTACCAGGCTTGTCATTGGAATTGGTGGTTGGCTCATGCAGGTGGGCAAGCACAGCTTAAGGTGAAGCATTTCTTTGATCCTGCAGATCATGTTGAGGTATGTTGTTCTTGCTTTATGGTTGTTCTTTCACTAATGATCTCTGAGGTGATTTAGACTGTTTTTGTCATTTGTAGTCTTATATACAATGTTACATTTAGGGAAGGAGGTAGAGATTGACTACCTAGTATGTTGAGGATGGATAGTGTGAGATTTATTGCTTTACTACAGTTGGACTTCACTGACAATATGTATGCAGATTCATAGCAAGTGTCTACTAACTCAAGTGTATTCTATGTGAGTTGTTACCTTCTTGCATTTGTATCTGTGGTTACTTACAAATTTTCATGGAATGTTGCAGTACAACTCGAGGCTAACAGTGTTCTACATTCTCAAAACATTCAGTGTATAGAAATAAGCAGGTGGTTACATTTTACTAACTTAATTATACAATAGGATATTCTTCTCTTTTTACTACTATCTTACTTAATTTGTAGTACAATACCAATCTGGGGAATGATTTTAGTACAAGATTTATGCATTGATGGAGTGGCACATTACCTGGGAATTTATTGAATTCTGAGTCCTATAATGTATATTATAGGTACTAGTTGGTGTGGGCCAACTCATATGAGTGGCAGATCCGAGTCCTATGCTTTTTTTTCATCTATGAATTGAACAAACTTATTATCCATTGATGTGCTTGGTAACGGGCAGTGCTCAAAGGAAAAATAAACTCTAGATGAGAAATCTAGAGACTAACTCTCACTCTAAACACTCACACTATCACCAATGTTTGTAAGTTCAAGGTTGAGTACAGTAGAAGCACTTGTGTATGATCTTAGACTTTGATAATTCAATGTAAGGTGTTCAAAAACTACTTCTGATTCTGATCTAGAAGATGTTTACACAAGATACACTAGTCGAGATAATGAATTATAATGATGTGGGGTTTTAATAGGTAGGTAGGAACTGGTCTAGTTCAGAGAACAAACATCATCTAGGCGAGCAATAGCTGATCTAGATTACTTCTTAACTCAAACAATCAAAGAACACACAGTTTCTGCAAAGAGCTCACAGGCTCTAGAGTTCACTAACTCTCAACACAAGTTTGCAGACTCAAGACAAAGAAGTACACAGACTTCTACAAAGGATACACAGATCCTACGTCAAGTACACAGACTTGCAAAGAGCACACAGACTCTAGAGTATGCTGACTCTTTCAATTGTTCGAACTCAAAGTGTTCTAGGGCTTATTTCACTTCAACTACTTGTTCTTTCTTATTGGGTGACTTAGCAATGAATTACTCAGTCAAGGACAGGCACTTAAAACTGTTATTTGATTAGGTAGCTATGGGCCACTAGCACAAATGTGGGGGAATGCTTTCCTGCTGTTGTGTGTCTAGATGACGGTATTTTATAGTATTCTATGTCTAGGTATAGGAGTTGCTTATCTAGACTACTAGTAGCATGATTATGCATAGTAATACAAACAATGAGTAATTATTCTATAAGAATTGCATGATTCTGAGATATTCATTCAGTTATACGGGGAGGCGATGGGTTTTTCTATTGCCTAGGAGTGCCATGCTGGTCTGTAGGCACTCCTGCCTCCACTTTCCTATGGTGCCATGTGGCTATTCATTCAGTACTTGTTTAATTGCCTTAGTATCTCAGTGGATGTAACCACCAATCATGGATCAATTGAGGTACTGAGATTGTATGGTCGCAATCACTTGCATGATCTAGACTGGTACCTTGGATCCCTGACTAGGCTATTCTTTCATGCAGGGTTCAGGGTTTCTCATTCATTTCTTTTTAGACTAAGTTCATGGAGGAATTTGGTTCTGTTGTGACTTAGTAACTATTTGAAGTGGTTTTCAGCTTTGTTGAGTTTGACAAGCTAATCTAGTTCAGGTTTTCTAACTTCTGGTTTTTGGGTTCATCTAGATACAGTGAGGTCCCGTTTGTGTGGTGACTACATGTAGTCTGTTTTTAAAACAGGGAATAGCAAGTAATCTCAAAAGGTTTGTAGAGTTGACTTGTCTAGATGTCTTCTCTTACTTCCTCTTCTGTTATGGTTTTAGGTGCTTCAACACTGATCTAGATGACTCGACTTAGCAGTGTGAAGTCTCCACTCTAGTCCTTAGTACAGCTAGTAGTTTGCATTAATTTGTATAAAATTTGCAAAATCTATGGGTAGCCTGATACCAAGCGTATCGCCATAGTATGCTATCTCTGACACTTGGTAACATCTATCAACATGTTGATGTTTTTCAATGGAATTGAATGAAGTTTCCCCATTGATTTTTGAGAATACATACAGTGAGGATGACAACACAAGCATCTCACTTCAACACTGAATGAATGCAAATTGAAAGCCTTCTCACATGCACATCCACTGCCTCTTCAAATGAAAACACCTTATCAATGGCCAGACATGTCAACTTTGGGTGAACACAAAGGAGGCAGGTCATGGACTCAAACCTACTAATACATCTGCGTCATTCAACATGGAGATGAATAAAGAAACAAGCACATTTACTGTGCAACAGAACCAATCCAAGTTCCACAGACAATGATTCCTTTCCTGATACATGGCCTGACGCTCATTGCCATAGTCGCACTATATGCCACAGCACCTATGGTATGGATGTATCTAGCATAGTGCACAGCTGCTAATGATTCTGCAAATGTTCTTGGCCCACCAATTTTAATAATTACACAGTAATAAAAGTCGGAAGCAAATTCACCTACAAACTTGATCAACACTCCATCCTTTGGTAAGCATTAGCACCTCCTTGTTCTGGTAGGATGTTGTATTATAATTGATCATGTGGGTAGCACAAGTGCTTTCCCACAGATTCACATCATCCATCCTCCCATCACTCACCATCATCACCATTACGGCCTCTAAAAACTCTGCTCAGCAGACTCTGATATGTTGTGTCTATGCAATATCAAAGGGAAAGTGACATCAATCTAAGAGAATGGTGGCAGAATACAAGTCAGAACAACACCTTGCTGGGAGAGACAGGGCTCAGCTTAAAGGCTAGTCCTAATGAAATAAGTAAGTATCCCATTGATAGATCTGAAGCATAGCATACACACCTAAATCTATTTCTCAAGTCCTTGTCGTCCTAACACCTACACCTGAGTCAATCATAAGCATTGTAGAAGGAATGCATGCAAAAGGCTGAGATGACCTGCATGCACCATGAATGAGTTGGATGTAAATGAAATTTGTTCGAACATGCCTTCGATGAGTCTCAATAGTACTCTTAGTGTTGCGCTCTTTCACTCTACCCTTCCTCAGAAATAATTGTCCACCCTTGTGGTCGATATTTGAGCACCTGTTGTGAGGTACTAATGCTGTACTGGCTGCCAAACTTAATGAAAAGAGTGAACAAAGGGGTTTAGGAGACAACAACAAAAAGATTCACTGGTTCCATGAGTTGTAGGCAATCCATGGGTGCTGCCTTCAAATGAGGAGCCTGCATGTCTGCTGCTGTTTGTGTTTGTGTAGCCATTTGTATTTGAGAGGGGACCAATCCAGGAGGCCATCGGGTGAAGCTCCTCATTGTATGTCACAATCATTCAAAGGAAAGCAGCCCCCATGCATGAGGAACTCAGTCAACTTTCAGTGAAAAACATTGTTTACTTTGGATGATGAGCAAGAAGAGGCATGACATGCAAATAGACTCACCAGGCACCTCAACATTGATTGATTGCCCATCCTACCTCCTCCTAATGCTGCTTGCCTGTCATTGGAATTCATTGTCCATTCAGCAATTTGAGTTTGAGTTCTTGTCTTCAAGTATTGTGGATTTGAAAGTCTACATGCCATATTGAGCAACATGGGCCAGCAAGAGATGAAGAAAAGCTCACCCTGAGTAGAATGGGAGCACAAGGATTCAGTGGATGGTGGCTGTCAACACAGTGGGGAGGGACCATACCCAAGTCGAGGTCATTGGAGATGAACTCAGGGGAGAGTGAGAAGTGATGGATGTGTGGGAGAGAGGACATTGGAGGAACAGGGGATTACTTGAAAGCTGGAGTTTGATGGAGCATACTGATAATGATGCACAGAGGCCATGTCTTCAAAATCCTGAGGCTCTGGTGATACGCTTGGTATCAGGCTACCCATAGATTTTGCAAATTTTATACAAATTAATGCAAACTACTAGCTGTACTAAGGACTAGAGTGGAGACTTCACACTGCTAAGTCGAGTCATCTAGATCAGTGTTGAAGCACCTAAAACCATAACAGAAGAGGAAGTAAGAGAAGACATCTAGACAAGTCAACTCTACAAACCTTTTGAGATTACTTGCTATTCCCTGTTTTAAAAACAGACTACATGTAGTCACCACACAAACGGGACCTCACTGTATCTAGATGAACCCAAAAACCAGAAGTTAGAAAACCTGAACTAGATTAGCTTGTCAAACTCAACAAAGCTGAAAACCACTTCAAATAGTTACTAAGTCACAACAGAACCAAATTCCTCCATGAACTTAGTCTAAAAAGAAATGAATGAGAAACCCTGAACCCTGCATGAAAGAATAGCCTAGTCAGGGATCCAAGGTACCAGTCTAGATCATGCAAGTGATTGCGACCATACAATCTCAGTACCTCAATTGATCCATGATTGGTGGTTACATCCACTGAGATACTAAGGCAATTAAACAAGTACTGAATGAATAGCCACATGGCACCATAGGAAAGTGGAGGCAGGAGTGCCTACAGACCAGCATGGCACTCCTAGGCAATAGAAAAACCCATCGCCTCCCCGTATAACTGAATGAATATCTCAGAATCATGCAATTCTTATAGAATAATTACTCATTGTTTGTATTACTATGCATAATCATGCTACTAGTAGTCTAGATAAGCAACTCCTATACCTAGACATAGAATACTATAAAATACCGTCATCTAGACACACAACAGCAGGAAAGCATTCCCCCACATTTGTGCTAGTGGCCCATAGCTACCTAATCAAATAACAGTTTTAAGTGCCTGTCCTTGACTGAGTAATTCATTGCTAAGTCACCCAATAAGAAAGAACAAGTAGTTGAAGTGAAATAAGCCCTAGAACACTTTGAGTTCGAACAATTGAAAGAGTCAGCATACTCTAGAGTCTGTGTGCTCTTTGCAAGTCTGTGTACTTGACGTAGGATCTGTGTATCCTTTGTAGAAGTCTGTGTACTTCTTTGTCTTGAGTCTGCAAACTTGTGTTGAGAGTTAGTGAACTCTAGAGCCTGTGAGCTCTTTGCAGAAACTGTGTGTTCTTTGATTGTTTGAGTTAAGAAGTAATCTAGATCAGCTATTGCTCGCCTAGATGATGTTTGTTCTCTGAACTAGACCAGTTCCTACCTACCTATTAAAACCCCACATCATTATAATTCATTATCTCGACTAGTGTATCTTGTGTAAACATCTTCTAGATCAGAATCAGAAGTAGTTTTTGAACACCTTACATTGAATTATCAAAGTCTAAGATCATACACAAGTGCTTCTACTGTACTCAACCTTGAACTTACAAACATTGGTGATAGTGTGAGTGTTTAGAGTGAGAGTTAGTCTCTAGATTTCTCATCTAGAGTTTAGTTTTCCTTTGAGCACTGCCCGTTACCAAGCACATCACCGGCAATCTTGATTCTTCAGTACTTGAGCTGACCAAGCATCTACTGTACCAAGGAATTTGACATGGTGCACTGGGAACAAAACATGTTGTTGGTGTCATGGTTGTGATAGGATGGTGAGCCATTTTCTTTTCATTCCCAACCTTTCTAATGTGATGATTTCTCCCATCAAAGTTAGCATCCAGAGATTGGTCACTGATGTGTGGAATGATGGGCTCAGGGAGGGCTGACACAGGATGTGAATCATTGTGTATGGATGGGAAGGATCAGCAGGCAGTGCTTTTGGAAAGGATACATGCCAAGGACAGCTGCGCAAGTGAGTTTGTACAACTATTGAGCTATCATTGATCTGAAACACAAACTACAGGTTGTCTGGTTCCTGAATCCACTCCCATAGCTTCTCCGTTTTCTTACTGCGACCATGGTTCCGAGGATAGCTTGCAGGAGGTTGAGGCAGCTGGCAACATTGAAGCACCAGTGTATTTGGTTCCTTCAGCTGATCCCGGCATGAGCATGCAACCCTGCCCTTACTCCTCTTGGCACTGGATTCACATTCGGTGGACATCCACCTTCTTCAGCAGGCATCCCAATGCCACTGCTCCGAGATGTGCAAGCCCTCTTCATCCATGTCCTCTTCAAGGGGGGGTCTACATATCAATGTCCATTGTTTCTGTGGCCATGTATCTCATGGGGGAAGTTAATCTCCCCTTTCCCTCCTTTGTTGCAACCACCATCATTCTGGTGTTATTCAGACCTTGGTTTCCTCTAGTGCTGTCACATGGATGTGTCGCAGCACTACTAGAAAGATTATTTGAGAAGCATCCATATTACTTATGTGCTAGTCCTGGGTCACTCCAGAGTATTGGTAAGTATTTAATTCACTTCATGAGATCTTATTATAACCTGGCTGCATTGGATAGCACTGTAGCAACTCTTGTAGCACATCAGTAGGGCAATACCTTCAACACCTGTCAAATTGATGATGCTGATGATTTCCCTAGATACTGCTGCCAATTTGGAAAGGATAAGGATTTAAGTATTGATGAGGTGTTGGGGGTACATGCAATGTACTTGGAAATGCATGATAACTCACTGGTGAGTCTGCTCAGGCTTGATATTAATGTCACAGACATGTGGAGGAGGGAACTCAAAGTCAGAGATCCATCTCCCACCATCATCAATTCCTGTATCTCCAACTATACAGTGCCTTCAGCACTTCTCTGTGGCAGGCATGTACTCTGGGCTGACTCTGAACTGGACGTTGATGTCCACAGTCAGAGAAGTCATGTTATTAAAAATGAAATGAAAAAGAGGCATGCAATGCTATATGGCAGTGTTGGTCTGCTTGGCTGCCTCTGAACAAGATGTTGACATTTATGGTCAGAGGAGTCTTAAAAGAAATAAAAATCAAGCCCTCAGTTTTGAACTGCAGCACACATCTCCAGGGCTGGCTCAGACCTAGACGTTGACATCTATGGTGAGAGAAGTCAAAGGAGTGGATAATGTATATGTTGTCAAGCAGCAATTGTGATATGCCTGGATGACTCTGACCTCGATGTTGATGTCTATGGTCAGGGAAGTCAAATAGTCTGGAGGGTGCAAGCAGTTGGCACTGCACTGGAGTATGCTGCTACCTGGATATCCTGCTCTTGCCTTGGGTATGGTGCAGTTCAGTACACATTGAGCATGAGGAAGGGGCATGAAGAGAACACATCCAGCATCTGTCCAGCGATGGGTAGTAGTTCTGAGGTTTACACACCACTGTCACTGTTCCTTGGGCTGGTCCCTGTCAAGGGGTCTGTGCATATAGTGACATGTGACATGTGCCCGATGGACTGTCAGTATTTCCACTTGCCTCCTTTCCTGGCTGGAAGAGGATTGTGTGATCCCCGATGCACCTCCTCCTCCTTCTTGCAGGGACTGACAGTCTCATGGTTAGCCTTGGCTGCCACATACATGAGATGTTTTCACTGCAGGACTCTGTCCCCTTATTGTTTGATCACCAACCTACTGCCAAGGCCATGAGGGAGTACTCATGAAGGGGCTTGACCATAGTGGCACAGCATAGGTACGGTTTGGTACCATAGCAGTTGTACTTCTCACTGGGTACATAGTTAGATATACATAGCTAGTTGGAATGTACTGGCAGAGAACTGTGGTATGGACACTGGCATGCTTCTGATGTTGAGGAGCACCATCGGTTAATAAAACTTCCTTCCTTCCTTCCTTCCTTCCTTCCTACCATTGTCTGACACAAATGCCCCTAACAATGTTCATGACTCTCCCCAGCACCCTGGAAACATATTCTGACAATGCTACAGACAGCAATCACATTTATGTAATTATGAAACTGGGGAAGTGCTGCCTGCCACCGGTGCACACCTTGCTTGACAATTCTGTGGATTTTGGACCTTGCAAATGTGATGTTGACCTGCTACCCTGCAGACTGTAAGTCATGCAATAAACCCAGATTCATCAAACTATTGCATGTTTAAATGTCAATTATGTTACGATTTATTCACTTTTTCACTTTTCTTCACATGTTATGCAATCCTGCTTACCTATTTGTCCCAAACTCTGCTTATTAATGGACTTCTATTGCCATTCAGAACCACCGTCTAGCTTGATCATTTCATATATAAAAGTAGTAGCTCTTGCTGTAGTATTCCCTAGCTTCAAGCTAAATTTTATCTATACCAAAACTATCCTTGTTGACTCGCATGCCGAAAGCTCAACTACCAGGATCCAGCCCATGTCTAAACCTCATGGTAACTCCCTGGGTGACTGTCCGAACATGAGATAGCCCTGAGTTTATACCTGTTTGGACCTCATGGCATTCAGGCCTAACAGTTAGCTCGAAGCTTCCTAGCTCTCCTTAAATGCACCACTGAAGGAGACACTCATGATCATTCCCAAATCGCTGACAGGAGAAGCCATAGAAACCGTTGCAGCAGCAGCAGCAGCCACCTTCATCATCATAAGCCTCATCCTTCTCAGAGTAGTTTGCTATTGGCAACAAGAGAGCATAGGCTGGTGGATAGAAAACCATGGAAGGCCAAGGACAAGGCAGGTGGAAGAGCAACAATCCATTCCAGCACACTACATCCTGACCAACTACCCCCAGCACATTGGGGGGGACCCCTTCCATACACCACCAACTAGCCTGCCTTGGGGGCAACCACGTGGTAGAAGCCCTACTCCAAGACCAGCCACCACCGAGACAACTGACCCCACCCCTGTCACTGGACCTTCTGGAACTCAGGACACCTCTCCAAATTCCCACTCTAATCCCCATGTTGAGAGCCTCAAGCTTGACATTGCAGAACTTACCCCTAGACAGATATCAACAGCAGCCAGGGTATATGCCCCACCAACACGTTGGTTGATGGAGACCAGAAGGAACATACCTAGGGCTGATAGCCCCACCAACACCAGCATCTGCACCATTACCCCAGACTGAATTACCACAGGACCCCTCTGGGCCACACATAGTACTGAGGTCCCCTGGTTTGGAGCCCAGGATACCAAACAACCCCCCAGCTACTCAGAGCCAGTCATACCAGATTTGTGGCCTGAACACCTCCTCCTATCAGAAGGATTCCCCATTCGACCAGGCAACACATATACCCCTCCCCCCAACAATGGGAAGCAGTCCGACCAAGATCATGTCACTGCAAACTACCTCAGGCAGTCTAGGCTTTGAATCTGCCTGGTTGGACAGAATGTCTTCAGGTTCTGAAGCCCTGTGGAGGGAGAGCCTGCAGATCACTTCCTTCAACGACAGGATCAAGAGGATCCTTTTGCTGCCCCAGACCTATTGGTCCAAGAACGAGGGCTTATTACCTGGACATTTGCTACCAACCCTTTTAATAGAAACAGACCAGACAGGGAGTGGCCAATACTCCGAGATGAGGACAGAGCTGTACTGGAAAGGTATCGCACCAGGGCCTGGGACCGAAGGGCAAGGGATGTATGAGAGAGGGGGGGAGATCAGCTCTCCATGAGAGAATATTGGGACTGAGAAAACCTATGAGAAGAGGTCCTCAATGCTGGCCAGTCACTGGCCAGAAGGATTGAAGGACCTCTCCCTGGAAGAAGGATCACACATTTATGACCTCAGACCAAGGGAGAACACAGGGCCCTGGAGTGGGACCTACAATGCATACATTGGGACTGGGAGGATTCCTGAGAAACAATGGAGCCCGGAGAGGAGGAGGAGAACCGAGCCCCTGCCCGATACGCCACCCTGGATCAACTATCGACAACCAGGGACCCAATGGCAGGGAACCAGTTGACTCTTCACGGTGACATGCCCCCAGGGCATTTACACATGTAATTTTGCATTATTAGGCATTGCATACCTAAAATAGAAGTCTGAAAATGCAATAAGAGAGAATATACAAAGAGCACAATGATATTAAGCAAGTACAATGAATATTGGAAGTGACTATTGGTAGAGCGCATGCCCTAGTTTAGAGCAATACTAGATAAGGTCAATCTAAGTATGAGAGCTCAGTGCTTGATACTAACTGCACCAAGATAACATTGTGCCCGTATCAGAATATAATAATTAAAGACACATGTGATACTAGATGAACTACAAGAGACATTGATCTATGATGCACAAGGCACAGATCAACTGGCAACTTGTGCGCATATTGATATAATGGCTACAGATGAATAAAACCAAGAATACTCACTTTGGCCGAAGAGCACAAGGCCTAGACAAATACTAAGTCATCACAAATGACAGAGACACTTAGAGAGATATGAATAAGTCAGATTGGGACTTGTTTGATAAGAGATATATCCAAGGATATAACCAGAGACATGACATATCACTGGGTACAGTGTTAACCAACATCACAACCATGCACGCTATAAAGCCTGGGTCCGAGTCAGATGTTTGACTAAGTGCCAAGTGATGGCGTGCTCATGCGGTATGCATGGGACACAAGGGATGGAAGGCCACAGAAGAAATAATACTATAACTGGTTGTATTAATTTGTAGATCATAGAAAGTATAAATACAGTAGTATAGAAGTAGTGTACAAGTTTCAGACCCCTGGTGTAATGGTGCAAAGCTTTTCTGCCATGTGCTCTAGCACTTGGAGTTGTTTGTAGCTTTGAGCAAGAGAATATAGACCTTAACTGAGACTTATTGTGTGATATTGAGTAGTGCACTAGATGAAGAAAGTTAATGCAGCACTTTGTGTATAGGTTTTGGTCATTGTTTGCCTTGTGCTCCTATAGAGAATTCGAGTTGAGTGTCAGTGTGGACACTTTCTCACTTCTTTGAGGTTCTTGTGTGACACAAGGTGCTACAGGCAGCAGAGGTTCAAACCCTTTGGTCTGATTAGTGCTTGCTTTCTGTATTTCCACAGGTTGGCAAAGGTTCAAACCCTTTGGCTTGTTGGACAGGGTTTTCTGTGTTAATTTGTGTTCTCTGGATTGCATAGGTTGGAACCCTGTGGATCTACAATCGTTTAGGAAGCTTGAGCGCATAGGTGTAGACCCTGTGGCTTGTGTGGATTGTGTTAGTGTATCGGTTTCTGCTTGGAGCACTGTGCTTTGAGTTGTGTCTAGTGGCTAGTTCTGTTGTTCGTTGTAGCTGTTTTGAATAGTGCGTGACTTTAGAAGAGTTGTGGTTATGTCTATTGACATATAGAGTTGTTGTTAAACCCCTTTGCCTTGAGGCCAAGCAACAAACATTGCTCCTCTTGTTTGAGAAAAGCTTTTAGACTTAGAGAAGTCTAGATATGATACAAGCACTATTGCTATATGTGTATCTTAGAGATATTGAGAATACAGTTCTTTGTGTCGCTACTTCTATTGCATCAGAATCCCCCAACAAACTTGAGTGTGTTTTGTGTGTGTAGTGTTAGGTGTGGGTGTGATCAGTGTCTCCGACTCTGTTGCATTTCTAGCTTGTGCATGCAGGCAGCTCTTCAATGGGAAGTGGTGAAGCAGGACCATCCAAGATGGCCCAGGGAAAGCAGAAAGAAGAGGAGAAAGAGGATGAGATGGAACAGGACTCCATCCCTGATGACGACCCAAACACACCCCCAGACCTGGGCCCCCCACTGCCAGGAGTCCACAAGTTGAAAACGGATGCGGAATGAAGGACAGAAGCTGAGCAGGCAGTGGTGGACATCCATAAAGAAATGGATCAGGCAAAACAGGTCCTGGAATGGTTGGACAGACAATGGGGTTTCACCCAACCACCTCAAAGCAAGCCCCCACCACCACCAAATCATCATGGGTCCCCAGGGGACTGGACTGACTGGTGGTCATTACCATGACCCCCACCAAAAGACCTACCACCCAATCCCCCTGACTGGCCCACTGGCTCCCTGTGGGATGACCACCCATACTACAGCATTAAGCCAACCATTATTGCTCCCACCAAATACTTCAACAGGAAGCATGACAATGTCGACTGATTCCTCAGGGACTGCCTTCAGTATTTCAAAACCTTTTCCTGCTTCATGATCAGTAGCCCCATCATGATCAACTATGTGACCTCACATATGGAAGAAGGACCCAAGAACTGGTGGGTCTACCACTGGGTGGAATTCTTCTCAAAAAGCAAGAACCGATACTGGTTCCAACAGCAGGGTGAATGGGTTGACACCTTCAGGAAGCAGTTCTCCAATCCCACTATCCAGGAAAAGCATAAACAAAAAATGATGGAGTTGCAGATGGGTAATGGGACAGTCACATCCTATTTCCAATGGCTAGAACACCTGGCAATGCTGGCTGGACTCCAACATGAAGAAGGCCCCTGATCCACACTCATCTGGGTGGTCCATCAAGGGCTCCCTGCAGACTATACCCAGTTCATCTCTGATATGGCAATGTTTGTCCCTGTCCACTACTGGCAGTGGAAGCAACATGTCTGCACCATGTACAATGAATGCGCAAAGAAGGCAGCCTTTGACTGAATCCACTACCGGGATTCCTGCTCCCAGAAGTAGAAAACCCCCACCAGCAGCACTAGTCAGAAAACCGCTGGCATGACAAGGTCAACAGGGGATAAGCCGGCTGCCAAATCTGAAAGCAGCTGGACTACCTATGGAGGGGCAGGAGAACCCATGGACATCGATCAGATGCATTGGGAGAAGAGGTGCTACAACTGCAGAAAGAAGGGTCACCTGGCTAAAGACTGCCGAGCCCCAAAACGACCATGAGACACAAAGACAGGGAGATACATGTATATGTCAGAGCAACTACAAGCCATGCTTGACAAGCAAGTCAAGGCAGAGACAGAGAAGAAGGATTCGGTCGAGGAGAAGACACCCTTAACATCAGGAGTCAAAGAGGTAAAAGGGGAGGCTGACAAGTGGGCAATTCCACTTGCTCACCCAGGACAATCACTCCATCCATTGTGTGCTTGGACTCGGCAAGCCAGTGAAGAGGAGTCTGCATGCACAGAGCTAGAAATGCACCAGTGTTGAAGACACTGATCACACCCATGCCCAACACTACACACACAAACACACTCAAGTTCATGGGGGATTCTGATACAATAGAAGTAGTGAACCAATATAACTGAATTCTCAATATATCTAAGATACACATGTAGCAATAGCACTTGTATGATATCTAGACTTCTCTAAGTCTAAAGGCTTTTCTCAAAACACAAGGTGCAACTTCTGTCACTGGGCCTTGAGGGCAAAGGTTGTATAACAATACACAAACATTGTTAAACATATCCACAACTCTCTAGAAGTCACATGCAACTCTAATAGTCACAGCACACAACAAATAACACACTAAACATGACTTAAAGCACTGTGCTCTAAGCAGAAACCAAATCCTACTAAACAATCCACAAGAACTGCAAGACTTTCACCTACATGCTCGAGTTTCCTAACCGATTGTAGATCCACAGGGTTCAAACCTATGCGATCCAGAGAACACAATAAACACAGAAAACCCCATCCGACAAGCCAAAGGGTTTGAACCTCTGCCACCTGTAATGCCTTGCGTCACACGAAACCCTCAAACAATAGAGAAAGTGCCTGCACTGACACTAAGCTCTCAATCTCAACACAGAGCACAATCAAACAATCAATGAAACTCAAGTACGGAGTGCCTCGCTAGCCTTCATGGCCTCGCTCGTGACTCAGATCTCTCTCGTTTATATCAAAGATGGTCTATATTCTCTCGCTCGAAGTCACAGACAGCTCCAAGTGCTAGAGCATGTAGCTAGAATAACTCACACCATCACAATTGGGGTTCAACACCTCTAACTTGTCACTAATGGACAGAGCACAAGGTTCAAACAACTCCAAAGGCTAGAGCGCGTATCCAAAAAGCTTGTCACTATTACACCAGGGGTTGGAAACTTCTATACTACATCTACACTACAGTATTTATACAATTTTACATCTTACAAACTGGTACAACATCATATAGTACTGTTAGAACCTCGGAACATTATTGCTTGCAACATGTGCATGTTGTTATAGCATGCTGGGACTTATTCAGTTCCCTCCTGTTACACCTGAGCATGATCACCAGTCAGAGAGAGAACGTGATCATCTTCAGCATCTGCAGATGACCTCACCCTCTCATCACCATGGGTGATCACTGCACCCAGGTCCTGATCCTAATGTTCCACTTCCACAGTTGTATATACCACCAGAGACACATATTCCTTCTCAGTTGGATTTCCCTGTAGAGCATCCAATGCCTACTATTCCCTCTCTACCTGTATTCCCTACAAGATGTGGACAACATGGATGGCCATGTGGTAGTGCCCGAGGTGGTGCTCCTATTCAGTTAAATAGCCATAACCCTGCTTCTGTTTCATTTGATCATCATGGTCAGAGAGAACAGAGACAGAGTACAAATGTAGATACTGATTCTCATTCTGTACCATCACAGCCACCTTCACCACCACTGTCACCACCACCACCATCATCTCCACAATCAAGATCTCCATCACCACAACCACAACCACCACCACAGTTACGAGATAATAATTCTGCTTCTGCAACTCTTCTTAGAGCCAGACATCCATATGCTGAACCATGCTCTCAGCATAATCTTGGAGAGATGAAATCAATCTGTACACATTGTAAAGCACCACATTGGATTAATGAGCATATACAAAATTCTTCCAAGCTTAAGCCCCGTTTCGGCATGTGCTGTCTACAAGGGCAGATTAAATTACCTCCTCTTCGTCCAGTTCCTACTATTCTCCAAAATCTTCTCTGGGGCAATGATCCACTGTCAAAAGTCTTTTTGTATGATGTCAGACAGTACAATGCAGCATTGTCATTTACCTCTTTAGCTGTGAACATTGATGGGGCCATCACCAATTCTTCTAGACCATACTGCTTTCATGTATCTGGAGAGCTTCATCATCTGATGGGATCTCTGCTGCCAAAGGAAGGAAAGCAGCCAACTTATGCTCAACTGTATATACATGATCCAGCAGAGGCATTGAGTATGCGCAATCGTCACAATCCCAATCTAAGGTCTGGAATCATGTCTCAACTACAGGATTTACTGCAAGATGTGAATCCATATGTTGCTTTATACCGCCATGCATATCAGATAATGAAAGACAAGCCCTGTGAAGAGTATCCAAATATTGAAGTATGATTGCATGTAGGCGATGGTACTGATGGATGACGATATAATCTTCCAACAGTAGATGAATTGGCTGCTATCATTCCTGGAGATGGGTCTGAAATTGTTGAACAAGATTGAGATATCATTTTATGTATGCATGATAATTCTCTTGAATGCATCAGCAATCTTCATCCAAGTTATCAACCTCTACATTATGTTCTTCTTTTTCCCTATGGAGAATTAGGTTGGAATCCAAATATGGTCCTGCAAGAGAGTGAAAACAGCACCTGTACACGTAAAAGACTTACTCAGCATATGTATTATGCTTACCACCTGCACCATTGTCCAAGCACTGAACCAAATGTACCATTGTTCAGAGGAGGAAGACTGACACAACAGTATTTTGTGGATGCATGGGCCTCAATTGAACAAAATGATCTCAGCTGGGTTCGGAGGAATCAGACGACTATTCGTGCAGTTCTGTATAAGGGAGTAGTTGATGCAGCTGCTAACAAAGATGGAGTTGAAAATAGTGGCAAGTGTTTGGTCTTACCATCATCACATACTGGAAGCCCCCATGCAATGTATCAGCTGTATCAAGACTCCATGGCAATTTGTAGAGCCTTGCAAAAGCCAGGTATTTTTCTTACAATAACAGTGAACCCAAAGTGGCCAGAGATTGTAGAGGCTTTAAAGTGCACAGATGGACCAGATCAAAAGGCAGAGGATCGACCAGACATTGTGGCAAGAGTCTTTCAATTGAAAAAAGAGGCCTTACTGAAGGAAATCAAAAAAGGTGGAATATTTGGTAAAGTCAAAGCTATGGTGCATACAATTGAATTTCAGAAGCGTGGACTCCCTCATATGCATCTTCTGATATTTTTGGATGCTGAATATAAGATCTGTACACCTACTGATGCTGATTCAGTCTCATGTGCTCAAATTCCAGATCCTGAAAATTTTCCAATCCTCTATGAGATTGTCACCAGATGTATGGTGCATGGTCCCTGTGATCAGCACTGCATGAAAGATGGTCATTGTACAAAGAACTTTCCAAAAGAATTCAATGAACACACTGAATTCACCACTGATGGATATCCCAATCTGGCACGTCCTAACAATGGTCGTCAGTATGTTAAGATAAATGGTCAAACCTACACTGTCTACACCAACCATGATGTTATTCCATATAATCCTTATCTCAGTGCACGTTATAACCGTCACATCAATGTGGAGGTTTTTGTTACTATCAAGGCTGTTAAATACATCCACAAATACATCTACAAGGGCCATGACAGGACTACATTAGAGGTTCAGGATCATGATGAGATCAAACAGTTTTTGGATGCACGCTATATCTCTGCCATTGAATCATGTTGGAGGATTTTTTCATTTCAGCTACATCAAGAGGAGCCAAATATTGTTCATCTTCATGTCCATCTTCCTGATGAACAGCTTATTACATATGATGAGAATGCCAGTCCAGAGGAGGTGTTAGCAGCTGCAGAGGAAAAGACAACAACTCTTTTACAATGGTTTGAGCTCAATAAAAGGATCCAAATGCACACCAATATCTATATCAAGATACTCCAGCTCATTATACCTGGAATAGAAAGAGTTGGAAAGTACGCCAAAGATTTAATACTATTGGTGTTACTATTGGTCGAATGTATCAAGCTGCCCCTTCATCAGGTGAACAGTTCTATCTGCAGCTTCTTTTGACAGCTGTTGCCAGTGCTCAATCTTTCCAACATCTATGAACTGTGAACAATGTAGAGTGTGCTACTTTCAAGGAGGCATGCATTGCCATGGGTTTGCTGGAAAATGATAATGAGTGGAAGCAATGCTTAGAGGAAGCAGCTATCATGAAGTCAGGAGCACAGTTGCGATCACTGTTTGCAACTCTTCTTCTCTTTTGTCATCCAGCAAAACCAGATGAGCTATGGGAGAAGTTTAAGAAAAATATTTGTGATGACTTGGCATATAAGCTCTGTCAACGTGATGTTCCAAATCCAACAGATGCCCAGCTCTATGATTTTGGTCTTCATCTCATTGATAAGCTTCTTCAATCTCATGGACATCATCTTTCAGAATGGACTCAGATGCCAGCCTCTACTATGAACTGGGCTGCTTATGAGAGCAACCCTCTTTTAGCTGCACAGCTGACCTATGATATCCCATCTCTTGAGCAATTTGTTGCCCAGAGCCTTCAAACATTCAATACAGAGCAAAAGATTGCTTTTGACATAATTATTGAGTCTGTTGCTCATAAGCAAGGGAAATTAGTATTTCTTCATAGTGCTGGAGGTGGTGGAAAGACTTATGTGTGTAACACCATTGCAGCCACTATCTGTGCCCAAGGATTGATTGTATTAGCCTGTTCTTCCTCTGGTATATCAGCAATTCTCTTAGTAGGAGGACATACAAGCCACACTACTTTTAAAATTCCAATTCCTTCACGTGATGATACCACATGCAACATTCGCAGAGGGACTCACTTAGCTGAGCTTCTTTGCAAAACCTCTCTTATCATCTGGGATGAGGTTCCTATGCAAAATCGGCATGATATTGAAACTGTTGATTGCACTCTTCGTGATATACAGAGAAATGATGCTCCTTTTGGTGGAGTAACTGTTCTTTTTGGTGGTATGTGTATTGATTGTGTATCTCTGTAGATTAACATTTCTGATCATTCATTTTAGGAGACTTTCGTCAGACATTGCCTTTTGTGTCAAGAGGATCATGAGAGCAAATTGTTGCAGCTTCATTTTGTCGTTCTCCATTATGGTCTGACATCCAGGTCATTCATTTGAAGAAAAACATGCGTCTGGATCAGACTCCTGAGAATGTGGAATTTGCAAATTGGTTGCTTACTGTTGGTGCAGGTGAAGGACTTGCAGAGGATAGAACCATCTCTCTTCCCAATTCTATGTGCCTTACCAACCCTTCACTCTCTGGACTTATCAGTTACATTTATCCAAACATTCAAGCTGGCCATTTTCAAGACCGCTTTTTCTTAGAACAAACAATTCTCTCTGGACGCAATGATGATGTTGATGAAATCAATAAACAGGTTCTGGATATGTTTCCAGGACAAGAGGCAGTCTATTGGAGTACAGACAAGATAATAGAAGATCAAGTGGATCATAGTGCTCCTCTTTATCCAACAGAGTTTCTTCAAAATTTCAATGCTTCTGGATTGCCACATTGATATGCAGGTTATGTATCCACCTATAAATTTCGCGATTTTGTATCCAAAATGATCACAATTGCTAAGTTATAATTGGACTTGTCAACAGAGAGCTAGAATGGAGACTTCATGTTGCTAGCTAATGGCTATAGCAATGCACTGTACAATATAAAGCAATGATTACTTAGTGTGTAGCAATGGTACCATATTGGATTGGCTCTACATGCTGGTATAGCGCACTAGGACCACTGAACAAGTAATGTGACACCATCAACCCATGTCGTGACACAGTGGAACACATGTACATGCATATCAAGCCACCAAAACCAGAAGTAAAGTACAGAATAAGCTGTGAACTATCACTGATATGTCAATACACAGGCACTCCCTGCCCAAGACATGTCTACAGTACCGGAAGTAAGTTGAAATAGTGACTGCATACTAGCAGATGCCATGAACATGAAACCTTGCAGAAGAATTCCCCAACCATATGGAAAGGAAGCAAGGCAACAGCACGAGACCTTGATATGTCTACAGAAGTGTTATGTCCCTTGTATGTGTGTCACATTTACTGCAGACATGCAGTATTCCAGAAAGAATAAGTTTGAAAGTGTACTAGACTTGAATGGTCTCCCTTGCAGGGTGAATATTCCCTTGATGTAAAGAAATGAGATGATGCAACAAGGCTGTCACTTATAGCACCTATGGTCACATTGCTTATCCTGCAGTTGCGCTGACTCAGAAAGAATATAAGTTAGAAGATTAACCTGTCTTGGATCAGTGACATATAGACCGATCACCCCAAAGTGGATTATGATTAAAATGCAGTGCAACCGCTGATTGCACCAGCTTGGAACTCAGTGTCTGGTGCCCATACAATGGTGTGATGCCTACTGTAAGAATGCATGATGGAATAGGAAGCTTTGCAACCGGGTATCCAGCCAACAAATCCGGCAATGCATTGCTTATTGCTCAGTATGAGTATATGGAACAAACTACGTCGCAATGTAGCACTAAATAAGTAGTATTACATGTTGTGTCGGCCTATAAGTCCGTTGTGCCCTCAGCCCAGACCTAGAAACCCTCAACCCAGTACTAGAACCCTATACCCAGACACCACTTACTAGTAGTTTATGACCAACACACCAAGATGGATCAGACCATGTACAGTATTTAAAAGGCCTCATTGTTTTAATATACAGGAGGCAATGCCCTCCCCCAGATTTGACCCAATTAGCAGAGTGCTAGGGCAAGTTGAAGGCCTGAGTGACACCTCGGAGTATTTGAGTAGTTGGCTAAGTTTGCAAAGACTTGCAATCCCTAAGACAAGTGCCTACAGCCAGTGAGCTGGGTTGTGTCGAAGGCTTTTGTGTAGTCCAGTGTTCATGGTAGCTATTCTTTAAGTCCACCAAAAGTATAGAATAAATAAAAGAGTACTTGAAGTAATATGAGACGAGCTGGGCCAGTGTGCCATCATTATCATAGCCAGTGCACTAATGTGAGATGCCAGTGTGCGCTAAACCATAGCCAGTGTGCTAACGAGGCCAGTGTGCCTTCGAAACATCTTTGTGTCAAGCCAGTGTGCTTTCGCATCTTGTATATTTTGAGTCCCAAACCAAGGCATTGCCTTAAGATAACTTATTGTCCATCCCACCTGTTCATCCCTTGCAGAGTCGAATTGAATAGCTTGAATATCCCTTAGAAAGTACAAGTAAACATCATCACAACAACTCCCAGACCAGTCGTGCTGCACTTTACAACAGAGTATTCACACTTCCTCCCATACTAGCTGGTTTGCAGAGGCCTTCTATCGGTCTCGAAACACCCAAACTTAAATATTGGTGATTGTGAGTGCAAGGATTGCTTAGGGTTTAGTATATATATGAGTTACACTCGTTGTATATTATATCTAGAGTTTTCCCAGTGCTGTTACCAAGCATATCAACGTGCAAAGTTGGTTCTCAAAGTTGGATGTCCTCTCATGCTTCTCCACAATCTGGATCCAGCAAATGACCTATGCAATGGGACACGAATGATTCTCACACATTTTTGTCCTCATGTATTAGAATGTCGTCTTCTTAGTGGCAACAATGCTGGCAAGGTTGTCTTCATCCCATGCATCACAGTTAATGCAGATACTGCTGAACTTCCTATTGCATTTTCACATCATCAATTTCCAGTCAGGCTGGCATTTGCAATGACAATCAACAAGTCTCAAGGACAGTCAGTTACCTATATTGGATTAGATTTATGTACTCCTGTTTTTTCACATGGACAACTGTATGTAGCACTTAGCCGCTGCACTTCTGGACAACGAATTCGAGTTCTCTTTCCAGATACTGAAAAAGGTACAAATACTTTAAATATTGTATATCCTGAAGCTCTATTAAAATAATAATATATATTTTTTCTGTCAAACTAACAACTCAAAATTGAAGTAATAAGCCAGGTTTGGGGCAGGCCCCAACAAGCTGAAGTCCCATGTCATAGTCAGGTTGCTGGGTCCCAAGGTATGAGGGCCTGGCAATCATGACGAAGACACAGGACGGAAGCTTGTCATTCTAAGTTAGAGCATGCTCTCTACCAATCGTCACTCAAGACTGTCACATGTGTGACTCTATAACATGTGCTGCACACGTACCACTGCACTCTATAGCTATAACATTGCGCTCTATGTGAGTACTGTGCTCTATGTGTTTATCACTGTGCTCTATGCATTTCTCACTGCACTCCATGTCTATTCTTCATTATCTCAGTAACCAGCCATTATACAATGTATGCATTGATACATATCGCAAAATTACATGCGTAGACACTTTGCAAGCATGTCACTGGTCCTCTTGTATTAATATTTTATGAATGTCATATCATGAGCATTCAAATATACCCACTTCCACTTCTCCAAGTGCACAATCCCTGAAAGAATCACAGCAAGCTCCAACATCGGAGTTTGAACAGTCATATAAAAACCTTGCCAATTCCCCATCAAAGCCTCGGGCCCCATCTTCTAGCTATGAAACTGTAAGACCTGGGGACACACCTAACTCAACCATGGAAAAGGTGTCCTCCAGAGGTGTTAGACCATCCTTACAGCACAAGACATGTGACACCCCTGTTGCCACTGAGCGGGCTGCACCCCAGGCAGGAACTCTGACAACAGAGGACACTGGAGTTGCCATTCCTGCTGATGAGACCTGAGCAAAGGTCAAAGTGGAGGGTGGCCTCACCCAAGAGAAACCCACAGGAGACCCCACAAAGAACCCATTGAAGGGTGAAGAGTGGCAAAGACCCCCATCAGTTAAACCCTCAATTGCCCACAAGGATCAAGAGGGCCGAACTGGGCAAAAGGTGCCCCAACAGCTGCAAGTCACCCTCAAAGAGATCCCAGATGATGATGATGACACCTCCTATTGCCTCTCCCAGACGAGGCAAGGGACATGACCACCCATGCCCGATATCCCCCAGGTATGCGCTTCCCCCCCGAAGGCCCACTGGCTCAGGCCCTTTGGTCCCAACTGGACCCTTCAGGCAATTCAGGAAGTGTGTACCAATTCAGAGGCATTGGTGGCCCTCTATCTCTGGGTTCATAAGGAGCAAATTGGGGAAGTAACCGAGGAGATGGTGTGCTGTCTGTGCACCGGTGGAGAACTGGCCTGAGAGTGACTGTACGAGCTGAGAGAACCAATACACTACCTTCGACAAGTTCAGATGAAGGACACTAGGGAATTGCTGGTGGATGCCCAACTAGAGACCCTAGCTGACTGTTGAACTTTGAAGGCCTGAGCCCTCATCAACAGTGGCTGCACCAGGAGCTCCATCAGTCAGAAATATGTGGAGCAAAACAGTCTCCAGACCTACCCAGCACCCAGCCCAATCCCTGTATACAATGCGGATGGTACTCAAAACCAAGCAGGAGAAATTACTGAGTTTGTGGAATTGTGCCTGTCCCTCGGGGACCATGCAGAACAGATCGACTTGGCAGTGACAGAACTTGGAAAGGGGGACCTATTCCTTGGACATGACTGGCTTAAACAGCATAACCCCATCATCAACTGGGTAACCAGGTGAATCCTGTTCAGACATTGTCAATGCAAGAAGAACCTGTTTCTTCTACCTGACTCTGACCCCAAAGATCACTGGGACAAAGAACTGGAGGAAGGAGAAACCATTTTGGCCGCTAACATCCAAGAAGCCCTGGAGATCCATGTGCTTCATCATTCCAATGACTTGGCTGCCAAAGCTGCTGAAGGGAAGCCCAGGCGATTGTTCGAAGAGCTGGTCCCCACATGGTATCATGAGTTCTGTGACTTGTTCTCAAAGGAGAACTTTGATGAACTACCAGAGTGCAAACCCTGCTCTTTGAGCCCACGGTCATGTTCTTTGGGCTCACCAACTTGCCTGCAACCTTCCAGTGGATGATGAACGATATCTTCCATGACCTCATCAGTGAGGGGAAAGTCACCATCTACCTCAATGACATCCTGATCTTCTCCAAGAACCTTGAAGAACACCACTGACTAGTCCGGTGAGTACTACAATGACTATGGGAGAATAAGCTATTCCTAAAGGCAGAGAAGTGCAAGTTTGAAGTATTGGAAATGGAGTATCTAGGAGTGATCATCAGTGAGGGGGCGGTGCGCATGGACCCAGTAAAAGTGAAGGGAATCACAGAGTGGCCTACCCCGACAAAGAAAAAGGAGCTTCAATCATTCCTGGGGTTCACTAACTTCTATCAGAAGTTCATCAAAGACTACTCAAGATAGTTTGCCCCCTCACCCAGTTAACGGTGGTGCGACTGCAAACGTACCAGCCATGTAATTTTGCAATTTATTCTGAATATAACTTGTAATACAGTATAAGGAGCGAGCATACTTAAAGAACAAGCAAGCATACATAAAAAATATGCAAGGGCATCATAATTGTATGCACAAGTGACACCTGATGCAACAGACATAAACCAGAGCTTAGTTACAGCAGGTACTTGACAGGCATGCTTGACAGAAAGTTCACAAAGCACTGTTCGGCCATGGGTAGTCATGCTTACTGAGTGAGCTCACTTCCATAAGCAGAGAATAAAGAAGATCATAATTGAAAAGATCGGCACGCTCACTAAATTAAAAGTGATGTACCATACCTGAGAAGGCTGGACCAAACCTCATGCAAGAGATAAGATAAAAATGATATGGCTAGCATGTGGCCCAGATAGGAACTTCAGCTGAGTACTGGTAAACCAAGTAATTGGTTGACAAGGATATCCATTGCTGTGCAGAATTAGTGAGCTCACTGTGTGCTTGACACTAATCTAGAAGATTATACATGTAGCACAAAGGGCTAGACATGGAGTGACATGTGGTCAGGAGGTGATACACCTTAGGACTTGTAAATTGGTGTGTGCCTATTGGGCCTTAGCGAGCCCACTATGGAAACGAAGCTATAGGAGGAAATACCAAGTTGGGTGCCAAGTAAGGCTGCAGCAGCAGGGGGCTATGTATGTAGGAGTCTAGTTTACCTGGGTACTGCTGTGGTATTTGTAATTAACAATGGTTGTAGTATAAGTAGTCAGTAGTCTGGGTTAGTATACAAGTTTCAAACCCCCAAGTTATGGTGTGCGCATAGAAAGCAAGTGCTGTGATAAAGGATTAGTTTGTAGCTTTGAGCATTGTATAGAAATAGTGAGCTCACTCCAAGGAATAGAGATAACTTCAGAATCTGACTTGTGTGCTTAAGTTCCGAGTGAATAAGAATCAGTGTTCTGGTTCTGTTCCATCTGAGTACTGTTTAGAGTCTGTTAGAGTATGAATTGAAGTGAAGTTTCTGAAATCTGTTCTGTCTGTCTGTTTCTGAAATCTGTTTCTGTTCTGTCTCTGAGTTGTTTCCATTCCAAATCCGAGATCCATAGAAGGATTAGAGGTTGTTCTCATCATTGCAGTCAGTTCCATTAACCCTATGTGCCTGTGTGTAGTGAGCTCACTAAGTTTGTACTTGGGGAGTGGTTAAAAGAGTGAGCTCAGTGTCGTTGCAACCTGCAGTGTGTCTGATTGTGTTGTAGGACGAGTGTCCTAGTGTAGTTTTGAATATTATACTTTGCCTGGAAGGTTGCACCTTGAAGTGTACCTTCTTGTAAAAGTTCCTAGCCTTAGGATCAGTCTGAAATGAGTAAAACACTGCATAGCATCGAGATAATAAGGTGCTTTACTAGTTCTAAAGTACTAGTAGTCACAAGGTGATATAATCTCATCCCCCCATGTACTTATGAGGGTGATTGTATAGATTGAGTAGTTGTGTGAGTGTGTGTGAGGTTTAGTGTGTGTAGCACACTGTTCCAAGCACTATTCCACAGGTGCCCACAGCCAGCCTCTTCAACAGGTAATGCTCCGTGGACCTGGGGGGCAGCACAGAACCAGGCCTTCCAATGCCTCAAGGATCAGATGGCGAAGGATGTGGTACTCACCCTACCACAAGAGCAAGGCAAGTTCTGGGTAGAGGCCAACTCGAGCGAAGGAGTGATAGGGGCTGTCCTAAGCCAAGAACAGGACGGAAAGTGGAGACTGGTAGCCTTCCTCTCAAAGTCTCTCACCACCATGGAACACAACTATGAGATATATGACAAGGAACTCTTGGCGATCATGCTCACCTTATTGAAATGGAGGCACTACCTCATGGGTGCTAGCGAAGACTTCAAGATCTGGACAGATCATCAAAATCTCCAATACTTCCACAAGCCACAAAAGCTCAATCAGCGACAAGCCTGATGGGTGACAGAGTTAGCGGAATACCATTTTACCCTGCATCACAAGCTAGGGACAGCAAATCGGAAAGCCAACTTGCTCAGCTGTCAGGATGATCATGACCAAGGCAAGAGAGATAATGATGACATAGTCATATTACAGCCCGAACACTTCTGAGCCATGATAATGCCAACAACGACAGAGACCCACCAGCAGATCAAGGAAATCACCTGTAATAAAACCAAATGGGACCAGGGAATTGCTGACTCCCTAAACCATGAGCGGAGCATCACTAAGGAGGAAGGACTCCTCTATTATGATGGGCAAATCTATGTACCACAGGACGATAAACTGAGGGGGGAGATCATTGCCCAATATCATGATCACCTCACAGCAGGTCATCTGGGCATCACCAAAATGTGGGAACTAGTTGAATGAGATTTTTGGTGGCCCAAAGACTGACAAACCATCGAGAGATATGTGAAGGGCTGTGAGATCTGCCAAAGGATAAAGAGTAACATGCAAGCAAAAACAAATCCTCTACACTCCAACGAAGTCCCCTCCATGCTGTGGACCCACATCTCGGTAGACATGATTACTGGACTCAAAGAGTCAAATGGGTATGATGTGATACTTGTAATCATAGATTGATTTTCCAAGGAGATCATCCCTGTCACATGTGATGTCACCCTGTCATCAGAAGGATGGGCCAAAATCCTCCACAACCAAGTCTATGCAAAACACGGGATGCCCCAGGTCATAATCTCTGACCACAGTCCACAGTTTGTCTCCAAATTCATGGCAGAACTATCGACTCCTCTCAATCACTCCTAATGCATCTACCACATACCATCCTCAAACTGATGGTCAGATTGAGCAGGCAAACCAGGAAATAAAAAAGTACCTAAGGATTTTCATCGATTACTGCCAAAAGGACTGGAGCAAGTGGTTAGCCTTAGCAGCATTCGCCCATAACAACCAAATCCATTCCACCATGGGTCAGAGTCCATTCTTCACCAACTATGGACTACACCCCTGAATGCTTCCCCACTCAGTGTGAACTACCACATTCTCTAACCCTGCAGCTAAAGACTTTGCCACTATCCTCCTCAAAATACATAAAAAGGCAAAGTCAGCCCTTGATGATGTGGCAGGGAAAATGAAGGTGCAATATGATAAGTGCAGACAAGCAGCGAAGGACTACAAGTTGGGAGACCGAGTTTGGCTAGATACAACCAATCTTCAACTCCCTCATCCTTGGAAGTTGTTGGATGACAAGAGGGTTGGACCATTCCTGATCCTCAAAAAAGCGGGTGCATCTGCCTACAAACTTAAGCTACCATCCCACTGGAAGATTCACCCCAGGTTCAATGAGAAGCTCCTCACACCCTATACACTGCCAGCCTTCCCAAACCAAGAACAACCACCTCCACCACCACCTGACCTCATCGAAGATGAGGAAGAATATGAAGTTGAAGAAGTACTGGATGCACAAACACGACATGTATGTGCCAAGAAGGGGCAAAAGTCATGGTTAACCACCAACTATTTCATCAAATGGAAGGGGTGGATGAGGGAACACAACTTGTGGGTAACCACTGAGGATATGGAGCATACCCAAGATGCAATCAAGGACTACAAAAAGGGGATCGAAAGAGCCAAATGCATGACAGTAGTCCATGCCATCATCACCAAAGAGCAAAAAGCTATTGTGTCAATTCTGGATGATCACTACCAGAAAGATGGGATGGTCCTATACCAAGTCCAATGCACTGATGGAAAGAAATTTTGGGTCAAAAATCCTGACGAAAAGAAATGGGGGTATCTGCTTGAACTGTGCTGGGAAAAATATCATCTATCACTTCTAGAGGAACCACCTGACCCTGACTTAACATAGTGGCAGTTGGGATGACTGCCTTAACAAGAGGGTAATGTTACAATTTATTCACTTTTTCACTTTTCTTCACATGTTATGCAATCCTGCTTACCTGTTTGTCCTGAACTCTGCTTATTAATGGACTTCTATTGCCATTCAGAACCACCATCATCTAGCTTGATCATTTTGTATATAAGTAATAGCTCTTGCCATAGTATTCCCTAGCTTTGAGCTAAAGTTTATCTATACCAAAACTATCCTTGTTGACTTGTGTGCTGAAAGCTCAACTACCAGGATCCAGCCCACATCTAAACCTTGTAGTAACTCCCTGGGTGATTGTCTGAACACAAGACAGCCCTGAGTTTATACCTGTTTGGACCTTGTGGCATTCAGGCCTAACAAATTAAATGTAGGTAGACATGTATTTTAAACTTGTTGCTTCCTAGTAGGTGACTTGGGATGCATAGCTAATACCTTCCACTTCCAAGGTGATACCATTGTCAGCAGAGGAGGAATAAGTACCAAAATGTCTTTCAAATCAGCCACATAAGTATCTGATGGCCTCTTGCCACTTTTCTTCCCACTGATAGACCAATGCCTCAATAAAAAACAAACCTGAACAATCACCACCTCTAGCATCCCCCTTAATGATCCTGGTTCAATGAGCGCACAGTTCATGTTGTAGGCAGGGATAGGAATAACCACATGGTTGTGTTTCAGTAGCGAGGCCTCCAATAGGGAAGCTGAGCCTATTCAACCTCTGCATGGCATTATCATGAAGTTCAGGGCAAGAAAGCATACAACTTCCATGGGATTTTGAGGATGAAGACTTCTTGCAGGGCCATGACACTGAGCTCCTCATAGAAGATGACAGGCTGGATGCATTGGACAAGGGGACACTATTTTGGTAGGGTAAAATGAGGTCAAGAGGCATGGAGGCATGTTGAAAAGCATATATATTGAAGTAGGAGACCATTGTAGGCTGTTAAATTGCAGACACAAGTAGAAGAGGAAGTGGCAAGGCCATGTCAGCGAGAGTCCAGAAATGGCACATGTGGCAGTGCACAATATTTATAGCTATGTACAATATGAGTCGAAATGCAGCTTCAATTAAGGGGGGGGGAGAGACCTTGACAAGCAAGGTGATACAACATAATTAATTATTATTACCATCCCAGTTCCCTGTCAGTGGGAAACACTTCAATCAAGTCCATGAGGAAGTCCATCAAGAAGAGTTGCTGTTCAATCAAAAGCCCTGGTTGTGGTTCTCTAGCCCATTCCTCAGAGAGCACCATGCAAAACATCTGGAGAATGTTCTGAATCAAAGTTAGCTGATCATGGTTGTGACTACAAAAGAAACCATGAACTTTTTGCCAAAGCTTGTTTGTATTGATGACTTCTTCAGCAAACAAGTTGTCTTGGGGATCAGCAGGATAGGTTCTCTCCCATTTGGCAAACAGGGGCATGACATAGTCATCAAACTGGTTGTGGAGCAGATACTTCTCCATGTCTGGACAATGGTTTCACAGTTCCTGGAGCTCCTCCTTGGAGAATGGATACTTGATGGTGTATCATGGAATGAGAATAAATGATGGGTACGATCTACAACTGAAGTGTTTAAGTGAAGATGGCTCAGAATGAAGATGGAGCACTTATGTCTGGGGAGGGTTGGCAGATGCAGCATTGGTTGGCTGCAGATCCTCAGATGCATCAGGACTATACTGGGGCAGCTGTTAGAAAATATTGATTCAAATGTGGCAAAACTTACTGCACTTCTGTGTTGCTCTGCTGACCATTAGTGATGGGTGCATCGGTGTGGATGGAGGCATTTTTGCTCATAGTGCCAGTGGTGTTTGTGTGAGAGAGTCAAGGAAGGGCAAAAATGACTTTAAGTACCCCTGGGTCATGCAGCTATGATGAAGTCATGAACTTTCTTCTAATTCCATAGAGAGTCAGTAATGGAAGGTGTCTAAAAAAAGGACACCAACATGTCTTCAGTATTCTTCTGATTTCTGTGAAAGAAACAGAAGACACTGAAGAGGCTGGCTGTGGGCACCTGTGGAATAGTGCTTGGAACAGTGTGCTACACACACTAAACCTCACACACACTCACACAACTACTCAATCTATACAATCACCCTCGTAAGTACATGGGGGGATGAGATTATATCACCTTGTGACTACTAGTACTTTAGAACTAGTAAAGCACCTTATTATCTCGATGCTATGCAGTGTTTTACTCATTTCAGACTGATCCTAAGGCTAGGAACTTTTACAAGAAGGTACACTTCAAGGTGCAACCTTCCAGGCAAAGTATAATATTCAAAACTACACTAGGACACTCGTCCTACAACACAATCAGACACACTGCAGGTTGCAACGACACTGAGCTCACTCTTTTAACCACTCCCCAAGTACAAACTTAGTGAGCTCACTACACACAGGCACATAGGGTTAATGGAACTGACTGCAATGATGAGAACAACCTCTAATCCTTCTATGGATCTCGGATTTGGAATGGAAACAACTCAGAGACAGAACAGAAACAGATTTCAGAAACAGACAGACAGAACAGATTTCAGAAACTTCACTTCAATTCATACTCTAACAGACTCTAAACAGTACTCAGATGGAACAGAACCAGAACACTGATTCTTATTCACTCGGAACTTAAGCACACAAGTCAGATTCTGAAGTTATCTCTATTCCTTGGAGTGAGCTCACTATTTCTATACAATGCTCAAAGCTACAAACTAATCCTTTATCACAGCACTTGCTTTCTATGCGCACACCATAACTTGGGGGTTTGAAACTTGTATACTAACCCAGACTACTGACTACTTATACTACAACCATTGTTAATTACAAATACCACAGCAGTACCCAGGTAAACTAGACTCCTACATACATAGCCCCCTGCTGCTGCAGCCTTACTTGGCACCCAACTTGGTATTTCCTCCTATAGCTTCGTTTCCATAGTGGGCTCGCTAAGGCCCAATAGGCACACACCAATTTACAAGTCCTAAGGTGTATCACCTCCTGACCACATGTCACTCCATGTCTAGCCCTTTGTGCTACATGTATAATCTTCTAGATTAGTGTCAAGCACACAGTGAGCTCACTAATTCTGCACAGCAATGGATATCCTTGTCAACCAATTACTTGGTTTACCAGTACTCAGCTGAAGTTCCTATCTGGGCCACATGCTAGCCATATCATTTTTATCTTATCTCTTGCATGAGGTTTGGTCCAGCCTTCTCAGGTATGGTACATCACTTTTAATTTAGTGAGCGTGCCGATCTTTTCAATTATGATCTTCTTTATTCTCTGCTTATGGAAGTGAGCTCACTCAGTAAGCATGACTACCCATGGCCGAACAGTGCTTTGTGAACTTTCTGTCAAGCATGCCTGTCAAGTACCTGCTGTAACTAAGCTCTGGTTTATGTCTGTTGCATCAGGTGTCACTTGTGCATACAATTATGATGCCCTTGCATATTTTTTATGTATGCTCACTTTGTAACGAGCATGCCATGGACTCCATGGACATCAACCTTCAACTCATCCAACCGGCCCCAACTCATTATCAGAATCCATCGGATTCCGTTTCCCAGTTTCTATTCCATATTTCATATCTCTATTTCACATACTAATTTCACATATTCATTTATCACACCTAGAATCCATCAATGGTACTGAGTAGGTGTTATATCAGAGTCCATGGAATACTCGACTCCTCTAGATACAGAATATTCCAGACTTATATTATTCCAGCCATGTCCATACTTATTCTAGCCTCCATCCATCAGACTCTGCTCTAGTATATAAACTGTAGAACTAGTAGTACATACCTCAGTTCAAATATCAACTTGGTTCAGCCCAATACTCTCACACTCACTCTACTTGGCCTTCAAGCCTAATCCCAATCCCTTCTACAAGTCCACAGATTCTGACTCTATGCAACTTCATCTTAATCTCTCTACTTCTCTTACTCCATGGACTCCATCTGTATTCATCTTAGGGCTTCGACCTAGGGATGACATTGCTAATAGCTTCACCAAGCCCATGTGCATTCTGCTTCACTTCTTTCTATTGGCACAATCTTAACATGCTTATTCTTTAAGTACACTCACTCCTTATACTGTATTGCAAGGTATATTCAGAATAGATTGCAAAATTACATGGCTGGTACATTTGCAGTTGCAACAACAGCAAAGAAAATATTGTTGCAGACACCAAGGTGGATTAGGGAGAAGTGTGGGAAGGCAGATCATGGTTGATAATAAAGAGTGGTGCCCTTGACAGTTGCATGTAGAAGGGAATAATGCTGATATGATGAATGTCCCTATAAATCTGGACCTGGCAGTCTCTACATTAACATTTAATAAAGGTGAAACAAACGGGGATACTCACATCAAAATGTGTTAGGGGGGGGGGGTTCCAGTAAATTCCTCTGGTTCCTGAGCATGATCATGGTAAAATGACACATCACCTAATCAAAGTGCCAGCAAAACAGTGGCTGTGTAATCAACACTTATTTCCCAACTTGTACCATCGTTGCCCACACTAACAGAGCACCTTCCTAATCCCCTTTTTTTCACAATCCAGTTGCATTTCACTCACTTTTCATACTTGAAAAAAACCAATATATATATATATATAACCATACCAGATGCAGAGTTGATCATGAATAACTTAACATGTGTTTCCACTGGCACAGCAGGCACACAACACAGCAAAAATGTAGCCAGCATAGCATGCACCCAGAATGGGAAAAATGTATGGCATAAAGATAGAGTGAAAGGAAATAGAGTCAAGGCCACCCCAGCACATGCGGCATTGACAGAGATCTTGTCAGATGATGACAAACTGCCTGCCAAAAATAGCTCCCATGAAACAGAGGATTTACAAATGTTGGTAAAGATATTGCTAAGGGTACTGTGCAATCTTGGTGTATCCTGACACTAGTTCACAAATTATTACAGGAAACTGGAGATGCTAAAATTGTTATGATTTCTCAGTATATTCACTTTTCCTTCTTAATTATCCAAAGCCTGAGTTAGCCCTGACCCCATGTGATCATCAGAACCAGAACCGGATGGCTTAGGCCAGGTAACTATGGCTCACACATACCACATGACTACTGTATTGTCTTCATATGTTGTGTCTATTATTAGTACTACAGTTTTCATATATAAGTAGGTAGCTCTTGCTGTAATACCCCAGCTTTGAGCTAAAGTTTATTAATACTGAACTTCTCTCTTAACTCTTGCTCGACTAAGACATTAGTCCAACTCCATCACTAATATCTGAACTCCACAAGACTCTCAGGTGGTTGTCCAAACATGAGGCAGCCCGAGTTTACTCTTGTTTGGATCATGTGAGGTTCAGGTCTAACAATTAGCTTGAAGCTTCCCTTCTTTCCTTGCATACAATGCAAGCAAAGACCCATGCAACAAACCAGAGACCTGAATGCCTCCCAGTTCCACATCACCCTTGTAGCAATCCTTGCCCCCTTCACCCTGGTGATCATAGGAATCAGCCTAAGAGTCCTAACCCCATGGATATGCAAAACTTGCCATGTCCACCCACAGATGTACGAGCTTGAAGACCTCGAGCAGAACCAACCCACACCTCACCCAGAGGCTGAAGAGTATGTGGCAGAAGGTAACCAGGAAGTTCAGGGAGAGCATAGATGCTCTAGCCCAAACTACATCCCGCATCTCCCTCACCATCCCTACCAAGCCCGAACACCCACCCCAGACTATGCCGAGGATGTATCAGAATACACCGCCTCAGTCACCCAGGTCATCAGGGTCAACACAGAGAGCACTGAAGAGTTCCCTGCCCGCCCCTCCTCCAAAGAGCCCTACCCCCTCAGCCTGGCCTTCTTACCCCAAAACCATGCAACCCTTGATCTCCCCGACCTCACCCACTGTCCCTTCAGCCCCCTCACTGACCTTTGGCTGCAGCCACCGAGTTATACCCCCCAGCGAATGGAGCTACTTGAGCCCCAAGGAGAAGGAGAAAGTGAGGGTGACTGGTGGCACTGTACCCATCAGCTTCATCCCTTCCGGCATGCGACCATCTGAATCCCAGCCAGTGTCATCTACCCCCCCACCCTCTGAATTAGCCAGAGAAACTCACTCCTTGACCTCATCCAAAGGGAAACAATGAGCACAGGAAGAGGAAGAGGAAGATGAGACTCTGGAGACGGAGTCAACAACAATGCTGCCTGGCTCAGCCAGCAAACTGGGATGGCCAGAGGCCAGGGACAACTTACCCCAGGTGACAACCTTTTTGAGTGAGGACGAAAATATTTGAGAGTACAGATGGTGGTACCAAGAGAGGTACAAACAGATTGTCCAGGAGATGTCATGGCTAGCAACATCATTGGGGAAGCACTATATGAAGGCAGAGGAAGAGCAGAATGGATTCGAAATGGATAGGCTACGAGTACATGCTGCCCATGAACAGGTGACTTTCATGTTCAATACAGACTTTCCCCTTGACACAAAAAGACCCATGCCTAGCTATGACAAGTGGAACCCACCAGTCCCCAAACCGCTCCCTAATTCCCTGCTAAGACCAAAACGACCAATACAGCAATCAGGTGGACCCCCAATTCCAGGAACATCCCAACTATTTGCCAGAGCAAATGAAGAAACCCTGGCAGAATGAGAAGCTGCAGCAGAAGAACGATGGAAGCTATACAGGGACTTTTTAGATTGACAGAACACTCTCAACATTGGCAAAATGGAGATGGAACAGAAAAGGGTGGACCTAGAAGAATTCTGAAAGAAACACAGATTTCCCCCAGACCCTAACCAGGCACTGCCAGATCTCCCTAACCCTGGACAACCAGGAGGTGCACCGGATCCAGACTCCCCTGGAGGAAGAGGAGATCTATGGTCATTACCTAGACCACTGCCTGACTGCATGCCACCTGCACCAAACCCAGGACATCCCTGCAGAGCAGCCACAGCCAGCACCCCTTTCTTCAGGGTTAAACCCACTATGATGTGCATGCCCAAGATGTTCTACGGGAAGCACAATGACATACAGAGGTTCCTCTTCCAGTGTGTTCTCTACTTTGAAGTGCACTGAGGCTACTATGAAGAGTCCCAACAAATCACTTTCACCACATCCCACTTTGGCAGAAAAGCCCTAACCTGGTGGGTCCATCATGCCAAACAGTACTATAGTGTCACTGAAGCAAGATACTGACTCCCCACATGGAGGGACTTTGTCGAACTCATCAGAAAAGAGTTCACAGACCCAGCAGTCGAAGAAGTACATGAACAACAAATGTACAGGTTAAAAATGCAGGACAGGAGTGCCAACCAATACTTCCAGGAACTGGAACAACAAGCGCAACTCGCTAGCAGATGGGAAGATCAAGGGGAGAAGAGCCACATCGTCACAGCAGTACAGGCCAGGGTGCCAGATGAGTACACAATGGCTGTTGCATCCGGTGATGTGCTCAGTAACAGGCAGCACTCAAAGGAAAAACTAAACTCTAGATGAGAAATCTAGAGACTAACTCTCACTCTAAACACTCACACTATCACCAATGTTTGTAAGTTCAAGGTTGAGTACAGTAGAAGCACTTGTGTATGATCTTAGACTTTGATAATTCAATGTAAGGTGTTCAAAAACTACTTCTGATTCTGATCTAGAAGATGTTTACACAAGATACACTAGTCGAGATAATGAATTATAATGATGTGGGGTTTTAATAGGTAGGTAGGAACTGGTCTAGTTCAGAGAACAAATGTCATCTAGGCAAGCAAAAGCTGATCTAGATTACTTCTTAACTCAAACAATCAAAGAACACACAGGTTCTACAAAGAGCTCACAGGCTCTAGAGTTTACTAACTCTCAAAACAAGTTCGCAGACTTGAGACAAAGAAGTACACAGACTTCTACAAAGGATACACGGATCCTATGTCAAGTACACAGACTTGCAAAGAGCACACAGACTCTAGAGTATGCTGACTCTTTCAATCGTTCAAACTCGAAGCGTTCTAGGGCTTATTTCACTTCAACTACTTGTTCTTTCTTATTGGGTGACTTAGCAACAAATTACTCAGTTGAGGACAGGCACTTAAATCTGTTATTTGATTAGGTAGCTATGGGCCACTAGCACAAATGTGGGGGAATGCTTTCCTGCCATTGTGTGTCTAGATGATGGTATTTTATAGTATTCTACATCTAGGTATAGGAGTTGCTTATCTAGACTACTAGTAGCATGATTATGCATAGTCATTATTCTATAAGAATTGCGTGATTCTGAGATATTCATTCAGTTATATGGGGAGGTGATGGGTTTTTCTATTGCCTAGGAGTGCCATGTGGCTATTCATTCAGTACTTGTTTAATTGCCTTAGTATCTCAGTGGATGTAACCACCAATCGTGGATCAATTGAGGTACCAAGATTGTATGGTCGCAATCACTTGCATGATCTAGACTGGTACCTTGGATCCCTGACTAGGCTATTCTTTCATGCAAGGTTCAGGGTTTCTCATTCATTTCTTTTTAGACTAAGTTCATGGAGGAATTTGGTTCTGTTGTGACTTAGTAACTATTTGAAGTGGTTTTCAGCTTTGTCGAGTTTGACAAGCTAATCTACAGGTTTTCTAACTTCTGGTTTTTGGGTTCGTCTAGATACAGTGAGGTCCTGTTTGTGTGGTGACTACATGTAGTCTGTTTTAAAACAGGGAATAGCAAGTAATCTTGAAAGGTTTGTAGAGTTGACTTGTCTAGATGTCTTCTCTTACTTCCTCTTCTGTTATAGTTTTAGGTGCTTCAACACTGATCTAGATGACTCGACTTAGCAGTGTGAAGTCTCCACTCTAGTCCTTAGTACAGCTAGTAGTTTGCATTAATTTGTATAAAATTTGCAAAATCTACGGGTAGCCTGATACCAAGCATATCACCAGCAAAAATATTCCCTGCACTTACTCCCAATGGAAGTGACACATCATACAGATCAATGACCAGCAGGCAGTAAAACAGGCCTTTGACAGAACCCACAAGGGTTATCAACCCCAAGACCCCTGAAACCATTCCCACAATGTGCCCAGGAATGACAACTGTGCCCTGCCATGGAACAACAACAGGGCCCCACTGCCAAAGACCCAGAATGTGCCCCCTCAACTGCCAAGAGACCCAGGACCATCTAGTACCAACATGGGAACCGGACCAGTCTACAGTGGACAGGGACAGCCAATGGATATAGACTGACTCCGACGGGAACGGTGCTGCTTCAATTGCCACCAGAAGGGCCACTTCACCACAGAAGCCAAGGGATGGAGGCAGAATATTCACCTGCAACAATAATAGCTGCCAAGACAATCAAGTAGTGGAACTAGAAGTGAAATCAGATGATGAGAAGACGCCCTCGTCCTCCAGAGTTGAAGAGGTAAAAGAAGGGGCTGATGAGTAAGTGATTCTACTTGGTTCACTGGACTTTCTAAAGGTGCTTTACATACTGCTGGATGGACTTATCATACTTCTGTAGGACTATCTATCGCACATTCAAATATACCACATTTCACCACCCTCAGTAAAGCACCCAAAGAATTGCACAATCAGTACAGTATACTAACTAACATGATGGACCAGGAGGACCAGGACTATTTAGATGAAATTGAATGGGCCCCGCCAAAGCCGCCCTCGAAACACCCTTAGGCGGCGCCCAACAAGCGGAAGCGTGCAGCTTCCTCAAAAAGAAGAATCCCTGCCTGCAAACAACTGCAGCAGAGGGAGCATGGAGTGGCAATAGCCCTGGGCGGCAAGACCAAAGGAGCAACTCCTAGTGGTAAACTAACTGCAACTCCCATAGATACACACCTGAATGCTGGGGACAACCTGACTAAGGGCGGATGGGATGGCATGGGAAAAGCACCCTCTGAGTCAGAACAGTTCTCAACTGATGGAGCACAAGTGCCTCGTCCACCACATGAGATGGGTGGTAGGTGTGCCCAAGAACTGATAAGTCCCCCTCCACTCTCTCCCTGCTCACACAAGGTTTCTTTAGAAGAAGTACCCAATGATGAAGATGACATGTCTTACTGACTGGCTGCTGCAGCCAAAAATGCAGACGCATGTGGGCCATCCCCGACATGAAAAAGTCCTCCTTCAGAGGCAAGATGCCCAACCCATGGAGCCAAAAGAATGGCTACCAAGGGTGGCAATGCCTTGGTGGAAATGCCCGTGAACCCTAATGGTTCTAGAAAGCCAAAGAAGAATACAATGAGGATGATGATCCAGAATGGCAAGAATATCTCAAAGGACATTGTTATCACAAAAAAGGGGACCCCAACGCAATGGACATGAAGGCATACAATAGGTGGTGGACACAGGTGAAGGAAGACCACAATTGGACAGAGTTGAAGACAATTGAAAAAGAAGAGTCCGGCTATGTGATTCCTTTCAAAACAGATACATGGCATGCAATCAGACAAGTGATGGGCAGTTATGAAGCCCACACCATCCTAGCCCACTGGACCCACAAAATGTGACAGGCAGAGGCAGACCAAGCAATGCTAATGTGCATCGTCACCTTACCCTGCACCCAGGTGCTCAAACAGTTAGAAGAACTCTGCAAACTGGTCCGGTACATCCAACAAAGTGCCTGAGCTGGAGCAAAAGACTTGACCACTGAAATCCGACTTGAAACCCTCACCAACCACCAAACCCTTAAAACCACAGCCTTAATAGACAGCAGATGCACTGGAAGCTCCATCAACTGCAAATACATAGAAGAGCATGATCTACTAACCCGAGCAACCAGTGCCCCAATCCTGGTTTACAATGCAGACAGCACATGTAACAAGGCAGGAGAAGTCACCTACTTCGTAGAACTCCAAATGACCATAGGAGGACATGCAGAAAGGATCGACCTGGCAGTCACAGATTTAGGCACCAGAAGAGTATTCCTAGGACACAACTGGCTAATCCACCACAACCCAGTCATCAACTGGAAAACTCAGAAAATCATATTCGGACAGTGCCAATGTCAGAAGCAGCCATTCACATTACCAGACACAAGCCCTGAAGATAGGTGGGATAAGGAGTTGGAAGAAGGGGATATGATACTAGCAGTAGACATGACTGAGGAAATAGAAATCAGGGCCATTCATCACACAAATGACCTAGCCACAAAGGTGAGTGAAGGGAAGCCAAAGAAGAGCTTTGAAGAAATGGCACCCCCTGACTACCAGGGATTCCAAGATCTATTCTCAAAAGACAACTTCGATGAACTCCCAGATCGAAAGCCTTGGGATCATGCCATTGAACTAACACCCAATGCCAGCAATACCCTTGACTGCAAAGTATACCCCCTGAATTGGAATGAACAGGAAGAACTTGACAAATTCTTGGACAAAAACCTATCCATGGGAAGAATTCAACCCTCAAAGTCTCCCTTCACATCCCCCTTCTTTTTTGTTAAAAAGAAAGATGGCGCCCTTCATCCCATCCAGGACTACCGAAAACTCAATGAAATGACCATCAAAAACTGATACCCCTTACTGCTCATTTCAGAACTCATGGACAAACTGTGAGGTGCCAAATACTTTACCAAGCTAGACGTATGCTGGGGATATAACAATGTACACATAAAAGAAGGAGACAAATACAAAGCAGCCTTCTGAACCAACAGGGGATTATTCAAACCCACAGTGACGTTCTTTGGACTCACCAATTCCCCCACCACCTTCCAGTGGATGATGAACGACATCTTCCACGACCTGATTGCCAAAGGGAAAGTAACCATATACCTCGACAATATCCTTATCTTCTCAAAGAATCTCCAAGAGCATCAACAGATAGTTAGATAAGTACTTCAATGCCTCTGAGAACACAAGCTGTTCCTCAAGGCTGAAAAGTGCGAATTTGAAGTCTTAGAAATGGAGTATTTGGGTGTGATCATTAGTGAAGCATCAGTCAGGATGGATCCAATCAAGGTCAAAGGGATCACAGGGTGGCCAATGCCCACTAAAAAGAAAGAGTTACAAAGCTTTTTAGGCTTCACCAATTTTTATCAAAAATTCATAAAAAACTATTCCAAGATTGTATGACCAATGACTCAGCTCACTGGCAATGCCCCCTGGAACTGGGGTGCTGCACAAAACCAAGTGTTCCAACAGTTGAAAAAGCAAATGGTGGAAGATGTGATCCTAGCCTTACCAAAGGAGGACAGGAAGTTTAGAGTAGAGGCAGACTCGAGCGAGGGAGCAATCAGCACAGTACTGAGCCAACAACAAGACAGCAAATGGAGACCCATAGCCTTTCTTTCAAAGTTGTTAATGATGATGGAAAGGAATTACAAGATTTATGACAAAGAACTCCTTGCCATAATACTCACCCTCACTGAATGGAGACACTACCTAATGGGAGCCACCGTAGACTTTGAAGTATGGACAGACCATCAAAACCTTCAATATTTCCGAAAACCCCAGAAGCTCAACCAACGACAAGCTTGTTGGGTAACCGAACTCACCGAATACCATTTCTCCCTACATCATAAGCCCAGCACTGCAAACAAAAAGGCTGACCTGTTATCTTGATGGGATGATCATGATCAAGGCAAACAAGACAATGATAAAATGATGGTCCTAAAACCAGAACATTTCCATGCAATGATCATGCCCACAACGTCCAGCATCCACTCAAAAATCAAGTGTGCTACTGAGAACACTGACAAGTGGGATTGAGGAATCTCCAATTCTTTGAACCACAAAAGAGGAATCATGAAAGAGAAGGGGCTCTTAATGCTCACTGGAAGGATCTACATACCCTGAGATGAGAAACTCAGAGGGGAGATTATTGCCATGTCTCATGATCACCTCACTGCCAGACATCCCGGAATTGACAAGACCAACAAACTTGCTCAAAGAGAGTACTGGTGGCTGAAGATCAAACAAACAGTGGAGAGATACATAAAAGGATGCGAGACATGCCAACAAGTAAAATCCAACACTCAAGTGAGGAAAGCACCCCTTCATCCAAACACCATTCCTTCAGAACCATGGACCCATATCTCCGTCAACCTAATCACCAGTGATGAGCCTCTAGGCTCTGTATGCTCAGAATTTCGCAATTTTGACTATAATAACTGAAGGCATCACATAAATGGCCTATCAAGACAAGCTTACTATACTACTCAAGGGCATATACTCTATGCAACAGCAATAGCACCCTAAGACTCTTGATATCCTTCCCATCTTGCGAAGCACTTTAACTTGTGCATACCATCACTTCAAGGCATGATAATTGATCATACAACTCCATATGGCAGTAGGTGCTGAGAAACCGAAGAGTTTCCACACCATTATCACATCAATTACACATCATGGCTTGACCTGCTGGATTGATCGTTTAATTATGTGATGTCATATGCATCAACATATACATCCCCTCAACAATTGTGGATTACATCTGATAATTCCTTTGTCTTCAAATACCATAACCGAATGCTGAAGATTATAAACCTTGACCCATTGGTATACCTCAGCTCGCCCACCCTGCCCTCTCAGTCCACAGTCAAAACAGCACCTTATAATGCTCACAGTAATAACCAGTGACCCTTGAATATTATCTTGTTTCGGCAATGCAGAAGACTAGCTGTTATCGAAAGCTTTGTTATTACTCATAAACCGTCGGATAGTTACCAAGCCGCAGTCTTACAGCCTTAATAAGTAGAGCTAATAATATGCAGACCTTGTAGTATAAAAACTCGATAGAATATTGTAGAAAAGAGGAGAACAAGTACCCTAGAGACACCACACATTCTAGAGACTAATAACCAGTACACCAACGGTTATAACTTGTATTATCTTGCTTCACAACTGTATATGCACCACAAATCAATTGTTTTGCACCCTATACGTGCTACTATAAGCCTAGGACTGGTTTACACCATCTAACAGCTTCGTTCACCTCTCTATCGTTCACCCCTTGACCACATACCACCACCAGCTTCGAATACTCAACTGCTGGTCAGTTTTATACCGGTTAGTCACCATTAGCTGGCCATAGCTTTGGTACCAGCGCTTTGAGTGCTCTTATGCTTCTCACATACCACATCATGTCTCATTTTCTTTTATAGGCCACATCATCTTCACTTTCACCACATAGGAGTTTAATTCGGTTTCGTTTTCGACAATTACATCGCCACCCATTTGGGAAGTCTCTGAGTAGACTTGTAGGATCAGAATCATCAGTATAGGATTGTTTCAACAAGTTCTTGTTTAGTTTCATCATAGGATAGGATAGGATAGTCCCCATGTGGACTTATAGGTTTGACATTGACATAGGATAGGATAGTCTCCGTGTAGACTCAGTTTTTGGCTTTGACTTTCAGTAACAGTGTTTCGCATAGGATCAGTAACCCACCCTCGACATAGGACTTCATTTTCCCTCTCATATTCTTGACCATGAAAACTGCCTTTGGTTTCTACTCTCGAATATTCGACACCTTTTGTTTATAGATTTCCTCCAGAGGATCATTGTCTAGCATTATTCTCTTCGTTTCCACAGATACTTGGTATTCACATCATACCAGTTTCTGTCGTCTCTCGTTTATTCGAGACAATACCGGCATATAGCCTACATCACAGTACTTGACTAGGGTACTACTTGCTAGACTTTCATGTTGCAGTGTACACCTGTGTCTAGAGGAATTGATTGGAGTGCACAGAGGTGCCCCAAACAACTCACACACACATCGCCTTAATTACCAAAGGCTTCATTTATTACCAATACTCGTTGAGTTTGGTGTTTCCATTGCCACGGAAGTCTAGGCTTATCACCGGTCTCAAGGAGTCTGGCAGATACAATGCCATTCTAGTCATAGTAGATAGATTCTCAAAAGAAATCATCCCCATAGCATGCAATGGGACTTTAACATCTGAAGGAACTGCGAAAATATTCTGCAACAAAGTCTTCGCCATCCATGGCATGCCCAGAACTGTAATCTCAGACAGAGGCCCCCAATTCATCTCAAAGTTCATGACAGACCTATACCGAATCCTCCAAATCACCCCCAATGCCTCCACCGCTTTTCACCCCCAAACCAATGGACAAACCGAAAGAGTCAACCAGGAAATTGAGAAATATCTAAGGATATTTACTAGATATCAACAGGACGACTGGCATGAATGGCTCGCTCTGGCAGCATTCACTCACAACAATTGGAAACACTTGGGCCAAAGCCCTTTCTTCACTGTTTATGGACTCAATCCCTGAGTCATCCCTGAAACTGAACAACAAAGCCATTTCACCAATCCCACCGCCAGCAATTTCACACCCCAAATGCAGAAAATCCACAAGTTATGCCAACAATCCCTAGAAGAAGCCACAACCAAGATGAAAACCCAATATGACAAGCAAAAGGGTAAAGCAGTAGCACACAAAAAGGATGACCTGGTATGGCTCGACACCATGAATCTCCACCTCTCATGGCCGAAGAAGAAACTCAACAACAAACAAGTAGGCCCATTCCAAATCCTTGAAAAAGCAGGTGCCTCTGCCTATAAACTCAAACTTCCCCCTCACTGGCAAATTCATCCACACTTTAATGAAAAACTCCTAAACCCCTATACACCACCAGCATTCCCAAACCAAGAACTTCCACTGCCACCACCACCAGATCTCATCAAAGATGAAGAACAGTATGAAGTCAAAGAAGTCCTCGACACTCGAACCCGAAGGGTAAGAGGAAAGAAGGGCCAACCTTCTCGACTTGTAACCGACTATCTAGTGAAATGGGTAGGCTGGACAAGGGAACACAATGACTGGGTAATGGAAGAAGATATAGAGAACACCCAAGAGGCTATAGAAGAATATCAACAGAGCCAAGTGGAGCACAGAAGAGTAATAACAGTGGAGGTAATCGTAAACCCTAAAGTGATAAAAGAAATCGTGGGACACAAATACAAAGAAACCGAAAATGGGACATGGGAATACTTCTACACAGTCAAACAAAATGATGGAAAGAAGATTCAAGTACAAAACCCAGATGGAGAAACATGGGAAGACTATATCCAGGACTATTGGAGAGCAGTACAAGAAGAACTAGAAGAGATGCTGGAGCCCTAATGGCAGTTGGGACAACTGCCTTAATGAGAGGGTAATGTTACGATTTCTCAGTATATTCACTTTTCCTTCTTAATTATCCAAAGCCTGAGTTAGCCCTGACCCCATGTGATCATCAGAACCAGAACCGGATGGCTTAGGCCAGGTAACTATGGCTCACACATACCACATGACTACTGTATTGTCTTCATATGTTGTGTCTATTATTAGTACTACAGTTTTCATATATAAGTAGGTAGCTCTTGCTGTAATACCCCAGCTTTGAGCTAAAGTTTATTAATACTGAACTTCTCTCTTAACTCTTGCTCGACTAAGACATTAGTCCAACTCCATCACTAATATCTGAACTCCACAAGACTCTCAGGTGGTTGTCCAAACATGAGGCAGCCCGAGTTTACTCTTGTTTGGATCATGTGAGGTTCAGGTCTAACAGTGAGGTAAGCAATCAAAAGCTCATTAGCAAAATTATGGGAGGAGCACCTGCTGTATGGCACATGGTGCTGAATACAGAATCCTATGAAACTGATGTTCATTTCCAAAATGCAATTTGATTCCATGAACATACACTGATATGCTTGTCTCACCCATCACAAGCATCACAATTTGAACAACCTTCAACCTTCAGGAACCCAGATTCAAGGTATGGAAATCATGAATGAGCAGCACATACTAATCTAGTTGGTGTTTCTGACACATTTTCACCACCAAGATTTCCTTGAAATGACAAGAATGTGTCAAAGCAGAAATTTACACCAAGGCAGAAAGGAGTGTGACCCTGCCAGCACTGTGGCAGTGATCAGCATTGGAATCCTGAATGTGAGCATCATTATGAGGATATGAAATCAGCCTGTACTAATGTGGCTGGTAGCAGTCTTGACTCTTCACAAGCTGAATACGATGATCTGTACTACTCCCTAGATGACTCCAAGATTACTGGCCAGGATTTTGAGGAGGCCCTTCAGATTACTGAATCCTCATGCAGGGCTGTCAACTCATGTGAGGTTGACACTGCCAAGCATTCAGCCCTGGGGGGTGAAGCAACATCTGATAAGAGTGAGGAGATGCCCACAACAATGCAAGTTTTCTAAGTTGAATCAAAAAATGCTTGTACATCCTTTTACAAGAAACCTGCACTGAATAGGAGGACAAGACGAGCATCAGCTAGGTCAATTAATAAGACCAAATTTGCTACTCAGGAGGCACATGATCAGAAGGTCAATAAGTCATTGATTGAATTACAAAAATTGATGGAAAGACCATCTGGATGTATGTTCCTAGGGAGTAAGGCAACAGAAGCAATGGCAAGCATGAATAGTCTTCACTGTGACAGGATCAAGGTTATAATTGACTCAGGGTCAGATATCACCTTGATCTCACAAGAGGCACTTAGGAATCTCTCTCACAGTCCAACTATCTGTGCAGGGCAACAGATTAATCTCATCCAAGTCACTGGTTCATCTAGTATCTCCAGTTTTGTTAGGCTTGACCTCTATTTTGACACAGAGAAGGGTCCTGTAAAAATCAATGTTGAAGCCTATGTCATAAAAGGAATGATGACACCTTTCATTCTGGGCAATGATTTTCAGACCAGTACTCAATTTCTGTCATTTGTAGGGGGGAGAGAGTATATTGACCTTTGGAGACACAGGCCACAAGCTACCAGTATCAAATTTGACTTCCCCTACATTTCTTGATAATGAAGGAAAGACTTTCACTATACAAAAACAACCTGATGTAAGTGCATGCATTTCTCGCAGTCGAATTCATCGTTGTTCTCAAATGCTCAACCATCGAAGAAAAAGGGCCAAAGGACAAGGAGACATCAAGGCCAAGGAATGGACAGTGATACCCCCAGAAACCTGCCTTTGTATCCCTGTTGATGTTCATTTTTTGGGTGATAGCCAAAGTCTATTTGTCGAACAGAACATTCAACAAGACAATAATGCATGTCAAATTTACAGCACACCTGATTCTCTTATCTCTGCTGACCACCCTTTCTTGCACATTTCCAATTTCTCTGACAGCCCAGTAGTCATCAGTAAAGTACAAGTACTGAGTAAGGTGCATAATCCGAGAAACTGGCTAGACCAAGAGCAGCAAGATGGAGGTAAGGAAGGTCAAGAGGCACATGCAGCATTTATATGGCATATTGTGGTGGAGAAAGGTTTGCCAACAATCTCTTCAGCCTTAGCCATACAGAGCCAATCAGAGATTACATCAAAAGTGCAGCAGAATGCAACAGAGCCTGACAATCCAGCATCCCAGGAGCCTGTCAAGGGCAGACCCAAGACAGCAGAAGCCCCTAGTGATCCTATTCCATCAACATGATTGCTAGATGAGCTCAACCTTTCACCTGATCTTACTCCTGACCAATGGAAGCTGCTTCAAGAAGTTATCCAACAAAATCATACAGTCATACACCAGTCACTTAGACCCCAAAACACTAATTGATGGCTGGAATATTTTTTTCATGAAATGGCTAGAACTTTTTTCACTCAATGAATTCTAGTACAATATATTGATTCTGAAAAATGTTGCTAAAGCTATACATAGAGAAATGATTGCTACAGAGGATGAGTTTGGTGAGTGTCCAAAAAAGGCAATCCCACTCATCTTAGACCCCAATCCAAAATCAGGCCACATCATCTCTCTTCATAGGTATCATCATTATTCAAGCTGCTATAATTGTGAACCTGCTCTGGAGATTCACTGGAGGGTTTATTGGCTGTTAGAATATGTTTTTTATGCATGAATATTGTTAACTTGATTACATTATGTAACATATCCTAATAAGGAAATTACTATTGATTGAAGCGAGAATGCCTCAGAACCTGGTAAAACACTTCATAATATAAAGACCAAGTATCAAGAAAGTAATTAAATATTATAAACTATTTTTAAGAATTTTTTGAGGCTTGGAAAATGCATGGAAGATGAGTTTCGGGCCAGGGTCTAACATGACTGGGGGGGCCTAAGTGACCGGTGTATGACTGTATGGCATTCAGATTGGATGGTAGGCTGGGAACCAATGATGCATGAGTAGAATCCAGTTGAAACCTGGATCACAACCAGTGTCATTACTGCCATTTCCAGTTTCCCTGGCCAGCCATGAGGTTATGGACAAGCAGGTTGACTCATGGATACAATTAGGTGTTATAGAACCTTCACAAAGTCCCTGGGCTGCCCCTACTTTCATTGTGTATAGAAATGGTAAGCCTTGAATGGTCATTGATTACAGGAAATTGAACAGCATGGTTATACCTGATGAATTTCCCTTGCCTAAGCAAGACGATATCACACAAGCACTTTCTGGTGCACAATCGCTATCTACACTTGATGCTTTATCTGGATTCACCCAGCTTATAGTCCATGAGAAGTCACAAGAGAAATTAGTGTTCCATAGTCATCAAGGCCTCTGGCAATTCACGCACATGCCATTTGGATACTGTAATGGCCCCAGCGTATTCCAGCGAGTAATGCAGAATGCATTAGCTCTATTCTTATGGATATTTGCATTAGTGTACATTGATGACATTGTGATTTTTCTCCTGACTTTTGAGGAACATTTGCATCATGTTGATCAGGTCCTCAAGGCTATCATTTCATCCGGAATAACACTCTCCTTGCCAAAATGTCACTTCGCATACCAGTCTCTCCTTCTACTAGGTCAAAAGGTCTCACGTTTAGGAATGTCCACACATCAAGAAAAGGTGGAAGCCATTGTTGCATTGTATATGCCTCTAAATGTGTGAGAACTACAAACATTCCTTGGTATGATGGTATATTTCTCCACTTATGTTCCATTCTATGCTTCAATTGCTTACCCTCTGTTTCAGCTCTTGAAGAAAGGGATCAAATGGAAGTGGACTGATGTTCATGATAAAGCCTTCTCCTTATGCACACAGGTATTAGCTAATGCACCTGTGTGGGGTTATGCAACACAAGGTCTCCCTTATCAGGTGTATACCGATGCTTGTGACTATGGACTAGTGGGGATACTTCAGCAGGTGCAACCCATTCTGATCAAGGATCTATGTGGGACCAGACTTTACAATTGATTCAAGAAGGCCTTTGACAATGGTGAAGAAGTGCTGCAAGTTATTTCCTCCATATTGAAGGAGTTTAATGATGTTCCCTCTCCAGGAAAATGTGCAAAGAACTTTGAAGAAACTACAGTCTATGTCAAATGCATAGTTTGTTACTGGTCAAGAGTTCTTAAAATCAGTGGAGAGAAATTATTTGCCTATGGAACATGAGGCATTGGCATTGAAGGAGGCACTTATTAAATTCCAACCATATATTGAAGGTGAGCAGATCCTTGCAATTACAGATCATGCAGCCCTGACATGGAGTAAAACTTTTTTAGAATGTTAACCAATGCCTACTTACTTGGGGTACTGTATTTGCTGCATATCCAAATATGCAAATCATTCACTGAGCAGGAAGGGTACACTCAAATGTTGATCCTATTTCTCGACTATGATGGCATACTCCTACTGATTATGGACCATCTTCTGACATGATCAAGTCAGTAAATCTTTCACCATCAGAGCATACCAACCCTATGAGTAATATGTATGAGGAATTGAGAGAGAGATTCGAAGACAAACTGCTCACTGTTGGATCCAAATTCATTCAAGCATCAGAGCAAAACTCTCCTGAGGACTTTGCCATAGATTTGGGTAGCATTCCAGTGACGAAACATTCTGGGGAAGATATTATAGCCACTACAAGCATCACAACAGCCCAATTCTATAATATAGTTATCCATATTAAACCAGAAGAGTTGGAGAAATGGCATAACACTTACCAAAAGGATGCTCACTTCCAGGATGTCATTGAATCCTTACAGGAGCCGCAGTCACATATTCTGCCTTGGTACCTGCAGTACCAATACTCTGATAATGGACTACTATTTTTCGAGGATAGCAATGGTAACAGTCGACTTTATGTACCCAATTCTCTGAGAGTATCTGTAATGGATCAGGTACATAACACATTGACAGAAGCAGCTCATGGAGGATACTACAAATGTTATAATCATTTGGCATCAACTCATTACTGGCCTGGGATGTCTAGGGATCTATGAAGGTATGTCAGCACCTGTGATTTTGAAGTGTAGCATCTGATATACTTGATCCCACAGAGAGGCAGCTTAAGATTAGGCTGTATTGGTATAGGACTAATACATGAAGTAGGATGTCTAGCCATAAGGAGGGTGAGGGAGAAGACCCCATAGGGAGAAATCCCAGGATGAGACAAGGATTCTGAGAGACCCTGTGAGGACTAGCAGAGGTGCATTGAAAGATGACAAGACTCACCCGACTATGGCTGTAGCCTAGCCTATGCTGAGGCCTTCAAACTGCAATCTGTACTTTTTTCTTGCTTTCTGCTCCATCTAACAATTCAACATGTAGGACTCCTAGTATTTCTAGGCTGCACCAATATTTTTTGAAAGTGTCAGAGGACCATCGACCTAGTGCTTTAATGACATCTGGGTTGACTCCCTTGATTAAGAAGAAGGTCATTCCTCTAATGTGAAATGAGTGGCCTGTGAACCTTGGAATGTTCACCTCTGTCCAAATTTCATTGCATTGCTTGAGAAACATCTTCGCTGTGATGGCAGATCTTTGATTGTCTGGGGTTTTGTACAAAGCTAGTGGGGAGTTTTCTGATAGTTTGTTCCTGTGAATGTGATGGAGGATGGCATTGATAGGGTCTGCACTGCCATTTTGCTTGCAAATGATGACGTTCTCTCCTCAATTTTTCTTGGTTTTCATCCAGGGGAGATGTAGCATGTGGGAACCATGTGCTGAGTGAGGGTGTGCTAGATTTTTTATGACTGGGTTGTATTTTGCATTGAATTTTCAAATGTCTTGCAATGGTGGGAACAGCTTGCCCAGTCTGATCTGCCCAAAGAAAGCTGTGGATGCTAATGCTAATATAGCCGAGTCCTTGTTGTCATAGAGGTCTAGTTTGTCATGCAACATTGTGATCATATCAATGGTTACTGGTGGGTGTGGGGGTTTTTTGCTTGATTCTGGCATGGCTTTTTCAATGCCTTCGAGGGTGTATTTCAGGAGGATGCCATCATTGTAGGGGAGGTTATGGAATATGTGTAAGGCTCATACACTGTAGAGTTTGTTCTTGACTGCGTTGGCTGTCATTGTACCATTGAACAAAGCTGCAAACCTGCTTATTTTTTAATTTGGAGGGAGGTTAAATTTTTTGTCATGCACCTGCAAAGGAGTGTCTCCAATGCTGGAAATCGCTCTTCCTTTGGGATCTTGGCCTGCCTGCAAAAATCTACGAATTGTTGTATTCTGCTGGCATGTCCTTTCATGGTTCCTGGCACCCAGGCTAGTCCAAGGACAGCTTGAATGTCTGCTCTTGGTTTCTCTCCTCTTCTGTATGCTTTGTGGGATAGTCCTTTCCTTGGTCTGTCATTTCCATTCCTAAGTGTCTGTGTAGTGGGCTGGGTGTGATTCTTGGCCGATCGTTTGTGGTGCCACAGGTATGGTGCCATGGTGGTAGATGGTCTAGTTTGTTTGTGGCTGTGCTCAGTAATTCTAGCGCATTTTTTGTCATGTTTACTGGTACATTAATTTAATCTATGGTCATTATACTCTACTGAGTGCTTTACAAATGATTTTAGGTGGGTAGGTATCTTTGGCGGGAATGGTAGTAGGTTTTTCTTGTCTCCAAAAACCCCTCTGGATGGGTCATCTGCCAGGTTTTCTTTTGTTGATATCCAAACTATAGACAGCCAAATCCCTGATTCTTGCATGAGGAACACTATGCATCATAAGATTGCATTTTGTTGTGCATTTTGGGAATATCCTGCAAGTAGGGCTCCGACTACTCCCTGGTTGTCAGACCGAATGACGATGTGGCAGTTTTCCAGGCCCTTCACTATCAGTGTTCTCAAACCTAGCTCAATCGCTACCATCTCTGCCCAGCCTATGTCTCTTCCTTCTGTCTTCCATCCTGGTATCAACTCCCATGCCAGCCATTTCCCATTGAGAACCAGGCCTAAACCCCAGGATGTAGAGGCGTCAACCATGAGTGAGACATCAAGTGGGGCTGAAGGTGTGATGATTGGAATACTGAGTAGTTCAAGGCTTAGTTTCAATTTCCACCAGTCTATATCTTCCCTGAGTGTTGCTGAAACTGTGTGATGAATGAAGGCTGGGTCTCTGTCTTTGAATGATGCCTGGAATCTATAGAGGGTTGGCATATGCGAGCAGCCATCTGGTACCACCAGGCAGACGTGGTTCAGTGTTTCTACAACTGATTTGGCCTTGCTTTTTGACATCTTCATGCCTATGTTCCATGGATCTAGCTTTGTCTTGTATTTGTCCTTCTTCAGTTGAGGTAATGACATGAACTTGGCATCAATATCCCACCAAAATCCAATGTATGGGAAGGCCATAACGAATGGAATGTACTTCACTCTGGCCCAGGGCCATCCTAGTTTCTCTGCTATCTGCCATATGATGTCAGCATCATATGAATATGAGATCTTCCCTTCCTTTGAAATCTTTGGGAAATGGAGGAATATGAAGTCATCCACCCATTTTATCAACGCTTCTATGCCTTCATGGAGGAGTATCCATACCATCACATCAGCAATCCTTCCCCAAATGCCTGGTGAAGGGGAAGCACCAAAGTTTAGGCAGTGGTCAATGTGTATGAGGCTGTTGAGGCAGATTGCAGTGAATGGGCATACAGATGGATGCATTGGGACGTTATGGAAGGCTGAGTCTATGTCGAATACCACAGCTTGAGTTCCTTTTGGTGCATTCACGACCTTAAGGTAACATTCAGAGAACATTCCCCATGCACACTGGAATTTCTTCGAATCTATGATTGCATTTATCGAGGTCATCTCTGGGTTGATGTAGGTAAGGAATATGGTATCGCTACTTAAAGATAGATCTAAAGGTGTGGCAGAATGTGGATATGACTGGTCCACAATTTCCCTGAGTTTTCCCAGTCTCGTTTCAGCAACGCTAAGTGGGGCTGTATGAAAATGTCCTGTCAACGACATTTAGTGTCTGCCTGTCTAAGTTTGGACTTTTGTACCTATTATAGTCTGTAGCATCTCAGGTCATAACCTGGTGATAGGCAACCAAGTTCTACTTCTTCTGAATATTTCTATACTAAGAAATTGTGATGTTCCAGTGATGTGTAGTGGTTTCGCAGGATAAAGGTCCAGTCTAATCTGTAATTTTCGAGGCCCATCATGAAGCCTTCTCTGATGCCCTTGGGGATATCAGCAACTTCTTCTAAGGTGCCAGCTCAGGTGAGATAGTATGTCCACATGTCAGAATGGAAAGGTGTCGCTATCAGGAAAATGTTTTCAACAGTGGGCATGGGTGCCATGGGATGTGGTATTGCATCTCATACAGGCATGGTGGAATTGGCATGATTGGTGTTTGCAGCCATCAGGGTAGTTGAAGCCATAGCATACTGGTTCATTGCCTGCACAGAAGTACCACTTTCCATTGTGGAGCTCAATGATGCTGTTCTTGGCTGCATTCAGGCAGGTGCCAAATGAATGGGATCCCTTGTCCCCACAGACCATGCATGTGTAGTCTGGTGTAATTGCTGTCGGTGGGCAGCGTTGGCACACATCTGTCATTGGTTGGGTGGTTGCTTGGTCTCATTGGCGGGAAGGGACTTTCTGCATCTTGTAGCTTTGAAACTCGTTCTGGAGAGTGAGGACCTTGCTATCATGGTCTGCCGCTCTCACCTTGGCTACTGCTACCCTCGTTAAGGTTGAACTCTGTGAGGTGGGCATTCCACGCCAACAGGCTGAAGTCCCAGGAGCCTTTGTTTCCATTACTGTAGATGTGCTGTCAGAACCCAGAGTCATATGTGCGAATGACTGGGAAAAGCTCCTTAGCTCAGGGGAGGTGTATCAGCCTACTCCAATGCCTGCAAATTCCTGCAATGTATGCCATAGCTTTCAGCCCTCAGACACCATCTCCCAGATCTAGGTTATCTTTCAGCCCTTGGGTCATTTGGATTGTGAGGGTGAGCCATTTGTCATAAGTCTTGATGGAATCTTCTGATGCTGCTTTGTGCAGTGTGATGGAGAATTCCAATGTTCCTCCTGTGCCTACAAAACATTGTCAACATTGTCGAGGACCTAAGGGTTTCACTGCATCCTCCCTGCATGCTTCCAATGAGAACAAGGTGAGTCGAGCAAAATGATGCATGCCATGGCATAGGTTGTGTCAGACCTCCCAAGGTAGGCTGATGATCATGGGGTCATACTCTGGGACAGTGTTGCAGTTCATCATTTCTACCACATCTCTGTTGTAGGCAAAAAGGGTGGCTGCTGCTGGGTCAAAGTCTCATCCTATGGGTCATGCCTGGTCTCTCTGGCTTGACCATCCCACTCACAGACTCTCTACCTCATGCAGGAGGTTGTCATAGCTTGGGCAGGTATCTAGCTCACTGTCTGTGAGTGTCCATGGAGTCTCAGCTGGAAGGTGTCATCCAGCAGAACCCAGTCTGCCTCTATAGCTGCTCAAAGATGTTACCCTGGAGTTGCCTCGTGCTGATGGACCCAGAGCAACTTGCGCTGCTGGGGTCACCCACACTGAGCTTCTTGGAGTGGTGTTCATCAATGAACATGCTAGCGAGGAGCGCACCCTGCTCGTTGTGACTGTAGACAATGGCAGTGGTGCAGGCAGGTGAGTGCTCCCTAGGTAGACAACTGATGAGTCTCTTGCAACTGTTGGTTGTCCTCAGACTGGGGTCTGTAAGGTGCTGATACAGCTGCAAACTGATGCACGATCGGTGGTCTCACTGGCACCACTCCTAGCACATTTCCGCCCTCTGTCTGTTCTCATTGACAGCATATATGCTGGTGCCAAACTTGTGGCCTGGCTTTGTGAACTCTGGCTCACTGGCATAGCCACTGGTGTCTCAAATGTGGGCTGGGTCAAACCTGAGGATGAGCCGTTTGGTCAGTAGCGATGCTTGGACAGAGCAAAGAATGCAGTCTTACCTCTGTAGGTAGTGTTGGTGCCGGTCTTGGCAGCGGGAGCAGGTCGAGCTCTGGGCTGGTCCAAGCCTGGCTGGTCTAAGCCTGCAAACATCTGGTCAATAGATGTTTCTCTGGGTGTATGCATGGTAATACCTCACATGGTAGAGCTGGGGCCAGCCTTGGCATTGATACGAGCCCCATCTTCCTCCTGCAAGGGGGGTATCGTGGATTTACCCTCCCCTTTCTGATGACTGGTCAGTCTGGGGGGCAACTGCATTGTCCTGTTTGTTGGCCAGTCTCCTGGTCGTTCATCCTCTGGAATGTCTGAGTCGAGTCTGTCCAGACCATCGTAGTCATGCATAGCTTCTTCTAGCATTTCATTGACTGAGTATGAGGGTGATGGCTGATGAGGGAAGTCCATCAAAGGTGAGACATCGTGCATGAGGTCCTCTGCCACTGCTGTAAGAAGAGCCACACTACACTCACCTTCAGTGGTCTTGTCTGGTGCATTCGGCTCTGCTGTTGGTCTCTGTTCCGCTTCGTTGGATTGAAAATTGTTTCGCAATTCTGGTGCCACTGTCCTTGGTCACAGAGTGTGATCCAAGGGCTGGACTGTAGTCTTCGGTGCTCACTTGGGCATTGCTGGAGGTGATGGTAGGGTTGTTTCACAGGTAGAGGAAAACAAAAGAGAAAGACCACTTGTTCAGCATAGGTGGTGGGACGATACAGAAGATGGCTCTCAGGTTGAGCAATGAAGATGGACATACGAAGCAAAGGTTGCCAAGGATCACATGAGTTTAACACATATACAAAATGGTGTGGCACTCCTGCCTGCCCCACCTGTCCTGTTGTGCCACTTTCATATTTGTCAGAAATCAAAACTGCAGTGACATGGACCTGTAGGACTTCTTCAACCCATTCTTATTCCAACATGTCCTTTCAAAGTGGTGTCTATGGATTTTATCCCTGAATTGCCAGAAGCATCAGGGTATGACAATATCCTTGTAATAGTTGACAAGCTCACCAAATATGCCTTCTTTATCCCATGCAACACCAAGATAACTGATGAGGAAACTGCTCGTTTGTTCCATCACCATATCATCTCAGTATCTGGAATTCCTTTGCAAATCATAACAGATCGAGATGTTCAATGGAAGAATGGTTTCTGGAAAGAAGTCTGTCAGCTGATGGGTATGAAGCAAGCCTTAACTACCTCATATCATCCCCAGGCTGATGGACAAACAGAGATATTGAATCAAGGACTGGAAATCATGTTGAGAGTGTACGTTGGCCCTAATCGAGATGATTGGAAAGAATATCTGGATGGGCTAGCACTGTCATATAACACTTCACCACACACTAGTACTGAGTACTCACCTTCATATTTATTATTTGGTTTTCATCCAACAACTGAATCAGCCTTGCTTTCACAACCATCATATATACCCAGACCCTTGGGGAACATGGTAGGCAAGGGTGGAGAACCAGACAAGATTCATCTTGAGCACAAGGATGACCATGCTGTAGATATGGTTGAGCAGTTTGAGGCCGAGCACACCAGAGCTAAGGAAGCAATGACTTTGAGCCAGGCATTCCAGGAAAGGAATTATAATAAAAGAAGGTTACTGACTGAGTTCAAAGAAGGAGATTTACAGTGTTCCACCGGCCAGTGAGACAGGATCAGCCAGTGAGACACTTGGCCTGGAATCACTCAATATCCATCTTTTTGCCTTGGAGTTTTATAGGAAACCTGTATTAGGGCTATATATACATAAAATACTGACTCCGAAGCTAATTCCCAACATGCTATAATAACAAGAGGCTAATATACCTCTAATCAGTGTGAAAAAATGTGTATTTGATGTCTACACCAAATGGGAAGTCACACCCAGACAAAGAATCAATGTCAGATGCTACAGGACATCATATGTATTGTATTTGAGGCTTTGGAAGGATAACAGACACAAGAAACAGGTTGCAGAATTTGTGTGGCAGGACAGTCGCTCTTATCAGGTCACATCACAGTTGCCATATCGGGACAACCTAACTTTTCATGGCACGTCTCACTAAATCACTGTGCCTACCTGCACATCCTTACTTCTCATCCTCAAGCTTGATTGTACATATACACCATGGTTGGAAGGGCATTGTCTCAATCTAAAAAAAGACAAATTTACGTGGAAATTAAAGAAAAATGGATTGAAAGAGCTGTCTTGGCATACAGAGAAGAGGAGAAGAAAGGGCCCAGAGAGAAGAAGAAAGGACTATGAAGCATAGGCCAAGAGATGGAGACACTGTGCTGGCAAAACATTGAAATCATTTCAGATTTCGGACCCTTCAGAGGATAGTGGGGGACAAGTAGATGCAGCTGAGGATATAGCAGATGATTGTGATGATGCTGAAGGGTCAGGGGGGAGTGAGCACAATATAGGGGGGTCTGAGAGCAATTACAGTGCATCCATTTCAGTGACTGATGAGCTTGATTGAAATCTGATGGCTATCCCAATTTGGCATATCATACGTGATGTGACGTGTCTCACTGGCCCGTATTTCACTGATCTTGGCTATTTTCACTGATAGTACTTGATATGTCCTTTTCCCCTCCTGATAAGCATGTATTTAGTGGTAATATAAAATTATAGACCCTAAAGATGATCTTGCTCTAATCTGATCCCCAATCCACAGTCCCTTTTAGTATTTCCGAAGCCAATTTAATTTCAGCATCTCACTGGCCAGTGGAACACTGTAGTACTCCTAAATCCACATACACTTGAGCTGTTGAAGAGCAAGAAAGGACATGGTAAGAAGCTGCTAATGCAATACAATGGGCCATTTGAAGTGATATGAAAGCTAAGTCCCATGACTTACCAGCTACAGTTACCAGCCTCTTACCGGATGCATCCCATCATCAATATTGTGCACTTGGAGAAATATCAACCTTCCACTCCTGACCTCAGAACAAGACCAACTCGAGATCTCAATCGTTCCGATTTTGAAGAGCTTCCTGAGATGGAAGTCGAACAGATCGTAAACAAGTGCATGTTCAAAGCCCCTGGAAGACATTGATGCATCAAGAAATTCTGTGTTTGATTCAAAGGCTTGCCTGCCAATGAGGATGAATGGAAGACATCAAGTGAACTTAAAAATGCACCTGTAGTCTTGCAAGAGTGGATTAGGAGCAGGAACATTGATAAATAGTGAAGAATTGTATGGCATTTTCACTAAGGCGTGTTTCTTTCCCTTTATTCTAAATACCCATTCTCCTCTTTCTTTGTTACAGTCCCCTTGCCTCGTGTTTCCTAGAAGGCCTTGAGGCTTTTCTCAAGACTCCAATAGCCCCAGCAGGATGATGGCACACTTCAAGGAGTTGTTTACTCCTCCATTTGGCTCAACTCGCACTTTACACGTTGTATGTTCCTTACTTGTTGAGATCGAGATTGATTGGACATGCCAGGTTTGGCAATCAATCTGGAAAAGTCCGGAATCTTCGAGATGATTGAAGTTCCAAGTTCAGCTCATTGCTGACTGAGTGTAGAAACTTGTAGACATTGTCAGAAGGTTGTAGAACATTGTAGAAATAGTCTATTAGCAGTATATAAGTACCTAGAATTTTTCCGAACAAATAATCATTGAATTCAACTATCCCAGCCATTGGTGTGCTACAACTCTTTACACTGTGCTCATTTCAATACCTAACCTCAACACTACTAGACACTGACATTTCCTGACATTTCCTGACCTCGCTGGAAATTTCTATCCCCATTCTAGGTGCTGTATTTAAGGTTCACCTTTACCATGACACCAACCCACTTCATGCTACTTTGTTAGTTGAACTGTTTTCTTTCTCATCCTTGCCCCAGGCTCCAGTATAACCTCAACCCATACCTCGTATGTTGGCATGTTTATTACTATGCTCTCTTTGAATCATTCATTAACATATCCTATAGCTATGTCTACTGAAGCATCCAACGTCATCCATGCATTCATTTGCCCTACAAATGCCTTCGCTGCCCAGCCAGTCTTCCGATGACTCATAGTGGCCATTATCAGGGACCTGCACATTAACCAGGTTATCACTGAGACCGACATTTACACGACGACTGACAATGGCCAGCTCATTTACACCCCCAATGCTTCCACCATCATCAGTCTATGCCATATCACTAGCCTCTTCACACAACTCCTCGCTCACGCTACTCATCACACTCCCTTTGGTACCATCGCTTGCCCTCTAGAGATTCCTTGAGCACAGGCCAGTGAGTTAAGGTTGGATAGTGAAGATGCTCTGTCCCTTGTGGAGCTTCACCAGTGTGCAACTGACCTTGTACACTTGTATGACATGTCAAGGGATGAAGTTCTTAGGGAATTGCATGAATTTTTGGAGGAGCTGTTCATCAGGTTTGTGTGGCTTGAGGAATGTATCGAGGATAGTGCTAGCCTCGGGTTTGAGTCAACCATTAATTGGGGCACATGGTTTGGATGGTCCTGGTCACAGTTCTTAGTGACCTATTACCCACAGGTCATTAGGAACTTTGCTAAGGTGGGAGACATGTCCATTGTGCAGCTGCTCACCCACTATTCCTCTGAGGACAGTTATGCTTTATCCACTTATGTCGCTCCCATGAACACCATCGTTCCATACAATCCCCACATGCCTGCTTTCAACATTGACCTCTCAGCTACATGATCTTCTTTTGAACTTGCAGACTCAATCTCCAATGCAACCACTCAAGGCTATGGCTACACCATCAATAACGAGGACTGAAGGAAGGGTAGCAGCAGAACAGATGGACCATTGAGCCCAAAGAGCATTGGTCAGTGGTGGCCCACTATTTTGGTTGAAGAGGATTGAGTTCTTTTGATCCTCTATAACGATGAAGGCACTGAGGTGAGAAGGAAGGTGATTGATTGGAAGGAGCTGATGGAGAACAACGCATAAGATTCTTTGATGATTTGTTTCTTCTCTTTTTCTATTTTCTTCATCTAAAATTTTTTTTTCTTCTTTTCTTTCCGGTTCTTTAGTTCATTTGCTTATCTTTTTATGACAATGCGCAAGTAGATACATGTAGTCAGGGGGGGCTATGTTATGGTATTACCTACATTACTTTGACTACATTATCTCCTTTCGTCATGACTCCTCTTTCGACTCATCATTACTCATTCCCTTTGCCAGAAGGCCATAGAAGATTCTCTTACTTTCTATGACACACATATATATATGAGCGGTACTGTATTAGATACTTTACTTTTGAATTTACAACCCCTTTATGCTTTACTACGAGTGAACTTAAGGGATTGCTGAACCTCGATAGGTTAATCAGACTCAAAGACTCAAGTGAATACTTACATGGTAATTGATTGAACTTTCTTCTATTTCATCCTCTACTCTCATCTCATACATCAATGAAGGTAACGGTTCATTCTATCATCAGATATACTAACTTCGACTTCACAAGTTTACTCTCATTCGCAACAGCCAGCTCATAACTAAGCCTCCCTGAATTGTGGCTGGTGTATTCTCTGTGGCAAAGACAGGGGTCGTGCTGGCCTTAGGGTCCATCCCAAGACCAAGAAGTAGTCGGCATACCTGATCATCATCAGTTTAGATAAGTATCAGCATGTGAAGGCAAAGGCAATACTCACGAAGAGCTGAGGCCATGTCTGGCAGAATCCAAACGTGATGACAGTAACTGTACAGAAGATTCCCCAGAAGAAAATTGTCCCCTGACGACCAAGGTAGTTATTCAATGGGTCCATAAGCCAGCATCTGAGGAGTGTGCATGCGATATAGGGGCTGCCAGGATGCATGTCTAAGCAAAATGAGTTCACGAATAGCCAAAATTATGTACCCAGCATTGATGGTTCTGACAATCCATTCATTATGTTCTCTATTCAGGGCACCGTCATCTGTGGGGATACCAAACTTGGTGGGGAAAGACAAGTTTGCACCATTCGAGCCTGTCTGATCCCATCCTTGTACAGCAGCAGCCAGAGAGCAGATGATAACAGTCATGTATAGATCTTTTGGTTGGGACCATTTGTCTGTTGAAATGGTCAGTAAACATATACAGAAACAAAAGCCAGAGATGCAACATACGTGTCTTTTCTCTCCTGATAGCCTCTCAATCTGCCTCGTCCAGTAATGGTAGTGTTTCGAATGAACCAGGACTCTGGGCGAGCAAGGCACCTTTTTTGAACACCTCGGTGTACTCATCGAAGCCTTTCTCCTTGGTAAACTCCTCTACTTGGGCGAGCAGTTTATCCTGAGGAATACCATAGAGGGGATTTTGAATCCTAAACGACCCCGCGGAGATGTTGTAAGCGACAGGACTGTGGGGAGATGTGTAAAAAGAGATTTACCGTGCGTTGACATTGTTGACAAGATTGATATGATTGTGCCGATCTTCAGATCCTTTCTCTGGGTCAGACATCATCCTCGACTGTGTACAAAAACAGTGAAAGCGAGTGCAGGTTAGGTGGGGAGGACATTTGACTTTATAGTGATTTCATTATCCCTTTCAGGGCGATCAAATATCAATGCGGGGACACAGAAGGTTGTGGAGCATCTTCGAATTTCTATATTCAGAACATCAAACATTTCCTGCCGTGGTCTGAAGTGGGTGTAGCACCGTATTATGTGCATGTGCCGTCAATAACCATGTGCTCCCTTGAGTCTGGTTTCTGCAGTATTTCAGATGAGTGAAACTCTGGAGGCACTTCTACAAATCCAGAAGAGCTCAATGTGACTGCTAATAGTGAGGAACAAGAACACTCATGTTGTGCTTTTGGGATTCTTTGCCACACATACTGGAAGTATCTTGGTGGTCAAAGTGTCTTCCCACTATCTGTGAGCCTGAATACACTATCTCCATCTGTCTGGTCATCTGAAGAAATGTGAGTGGTGCAAGAGGTGCTCAGGAACAGGAGATTCTCGACCCGGTCCACGATGGACAAACTTCCATGGCATCATACTTGTAAAGCGCCTCGATTCATAAATGTTGGAAAAATGAGATGACCCAAGAGCCAGCCAGGATGTCACTTGTTGCTATGTTAAGAACAAAGGTACCAGGACAGGGTTGGCAGAATGAAAACCCCAAATGAATTGAGCAATTGCAAAGATGCCAGGCAATCGCAATACAAAAGGTTCGACTTGGCAGTGATGGATAGCTTCAATCATCTTAATGCCATACAGAGCTATTCACTAGGGTCAGATATGACCCCCAGATAGAGGCTAACACACCAAGATTCAGCGCCATGGGCGCGTTCTATAAGTACATCAAAGAGTACCACCACCTTACCCGTAATCCCACACCGTTTCATCTGTTGACAGACTCGCAGTCAGCTCGTGCCCTAAAACAAAGATTCAAAAGCATAAAAGACAGCATCCGCTGTACTTACTTGGCTGTTGATTGACCATATTTCGGACCAAGGACCTGAGATTTGCTTTCCCCCCCTCCCCCCTGGCAGGGTAATACATGGGAATAGCACAACCGATATCAATCCTGAAGATGAGTGAATTTATTCATCTGGTGATGATCTTGAAAGTGGCAATAACATTGATCAAAGGCCAATGTAGCCTGATTTGCGCTTTGTGTCAGGTCACAATTCCATCTAACAGCCATCGACGATCAAATGGGTTCAGTGATGAACCTATAGACTCCTGCGGGCAGAAAACACAACACCTGAATGGCAAGTATAATCCTTCACAGAATCTGAAGGCAGGTTCTTAGCGAGTCTAGTCGGGCACCTCCATGCAGTGACTGTAGGTCCTAAGATCATAGCTTATTCAGGGCTACTGGGTGTTATGCTGCGAATTATAGCTTCACGAAGCAAGGTCTATGCACGAAGTACTTCAAGAAGAGAAGTGAATCGCAAGCTTGGGTGTTTACTGAGTGGGTTATGAGGTATCGGAATCCTATCACGGTTCCAGTTGCTAGTTCCTATACAAGAGCTAGGAGTTATTATATAATTTCGCTTCGCGAAAGTATATTCTGTTGGTGTTAGAAACTAAAGTGCAATAATCCTATCTACGGATTACCCTTTGAAGTCTTCTGGTGAATGACAAAGAGGTGCGAGAATGCCAATGAAGGTGAACTATTGCCTTCTTGGTTTAAGGACGAAAGCTGAGTGTTAACGAAGCAACAATTCAATACAGCGCACAAGTGTTTTATGGTTCGCGAAGACCATTTTAAAACACTAGTGTATTGACGTGGACGTTGTAAGGGGGGTCTTCTAAGCTTGTTAGCTTCGAAAGCTTTAAGGACTATGGTGTGGGGGAGTAATTCCCAAGCGTATTCTGTTTTTCTAGCTAATACACTCTGGTTTTTATACTAATTTTCTTGTACCAGTTCGTAAGCTACTACTGTCAGCCTTGGTAACCGCAGTAATTTATTAGTGAGCTTCGCAAACACTTTGTAACAATATTATCCTGCTGTCTACAGTCTTACTGAGTGGTATGGTGTATTAACCATTCCTTTGTTAATGAGTCGTAGCGGCAAGTGGCTCTTTACTCAGCATTATTGGTTGCACAGTCATCAGGAATGTGACTTCGCGAAGCCGAAATGTTTATTGGAATGCGCCCATATGCTTTCAACCATTAACCATTACGAGTCCCTCGCCATGCACTGCCTTCGCGCAGGCATACCATATGATTGTATGGCTGGTATCACATGATTGGTCTAGACTTGTAATACCATCATAGACCTATAGCTCAGCCACCTGGGAGGATCGGGCCAATATCCAATCAAACTGGATATGTTTATTTAATTATTGGTTCGCAGACCGTATTATGGTATGCGTCATAGGCTCGCGTAGTCATGTGCTTTGAACAGTTCGCTATGAGTCGACTTGCACTGGCCTTGCAATGATTGGTTTACTGAAAGACCGTGCATGGGAGAATATCGATAAATTAATATGTGTGCCCGCGATTTCAGAGCGCACAGAGCCTCAAGGCTCATCATTGGGTCTACAGAGGGCAGTAGATGGCTCTACACTTAGGAGTAGTAATGACGGTATGGGACTTGTCTGCTGAGAAGGCCCATTTAGTGCTCTGTTAACGCGATTTGTTCTTCGAAATGCTACCCTTGGGGATGATGAGTGATCGCAGCACCATCAGTTCCTAGGGATGCAACTTAAAATTAGTACATCGCAGAATATATGGTCTGAGGAAAAGACCATATATGTTACAGTTATAGCTAATATTTAAAAAACAATGAGGGCAATAGGGACCATGTGCAACTCAAGAAACCTACTTTTTGAGTAGTGGAGATGTGAAGACTCAAAATACTGGGATAAAGGCTAGACTCGCGAGTTGCAACATGTCACTTGATGTCTTGGCCTAGAGCACTAGTACTCCTCATGAGAAACCAATACTATAAGATAGCCTAGAGTGTTGGGAATAGACATCAGCAGGCATGATGAACATTGGGGGTGTGGCTCAAAAGAATGTATATTGACGGTCAAATACATAGGTGAGGGTGGTACAAAGCCAAGAAACAATAATGATCAGTACGAAAATCAAAATAAGGTAAAACAAAAGACAGCGAGCCATCAGCCTGTTGAGAATCAGGCTTGTTGTGCAGGTTAGACTCCAGGCTGGTAAGGCTGGACAGGAAGAACCTTCTATTCTACAGCTCCTACAGAGCTTGTATATATACTACTTCAGCCTAATATCTAGAATTTACTACAGCTTTCTCCTGCTTTCTTGCTTACTCATCAACACTCGGCATGATGCTGGATTGCCTATCTAGAACTTTCCAGCATAATCCCAACACTCCCCTGCAAGATGGCATCTTGCCACGAATTTCCCAGTCTCCCCCGGAAACTAAGAGTAAACCAATATACCAAATATGGCCACAAATGCCAAATTCAGAAACAACTCCCCCGGAAGCCCTCCATTATAGCCCATATCACAGGAGCATACAGCTACTCACAGCTGGTTGATAACACATATCCAGACTGCTGGATCACACAGATCTATGATAGATAACACATATCCTCAGAGCTTAAGAGACCAACCTTCCTGAGGAAAAACCCATACCCAAATATATCTGCCTTTTCGATCATTAGTCACCATTCCCCATCAACACCTATACTGCAGGAGCACCACGCTACTTTACAGCCAGCCAATAACACATATCAAGGCTGCCAGACCTCATCTAACCACAGCAGAACTCATTTCCTACCTGGGGCTCAAGGGAATTGACCAACAATATAAAACTCCTACTGATTTGCCTCAATAGGCACAATCCACTTCACCACCACTGTGCATGACGTTGAACATTCCCAATGTCTGCATCCTCATCGCTCCATTTTTCATGCATCGCATCGTTACTACTAATATGGCTGATCTTGCCACATGTATAGCGCTTGCCACACCGCTGAGTCAGGCCGTCTGATCCCTTTGATCGTGCGATCAGAGCCGATGCACTGGGCACTCCAAATCTCCTTCCTTCTTCATCAATTGACACATTCATTATGATAGTGGTACCCATTGGAATTGGTCGCCGTGTCAGGTTTGCCACAAATTGACATGTAATAAATGAGGGTGAATTAGAAGTCAAGGTACCATGATCAGAGTCTAATTAGGCTGTCGGGGCTCATAACCTGTTGAGAATCAGGCTTGTTGTGCAGGTTAGACTCCAGGCTGGTAAGGCTGGACAGGAAGAACCTTCTATTCTACAGCTCCTACAGAGCTTGTATATATACTACTTGTTGGAATTACTGAGTATATGCTCTGTAGCTTCCCTGGCTACAGGTTACAAACTCACAAGGAGTCTGCCTGTTATTCACTTGTATATATACTATTTACTATCTAATCTAGTATCTTCTCCAACTTTCGTCCCATTTCTATACTTACTAATCATGCCGAGGGATGCCGACTTGCCCAAATCTCAACACTACTTCAGCCTAATATCTAGAATTTACTACAGCTTTCTCCTGCTTTCTTGCTTACTCATCAACACTCGGCATGATGCCAGATTGCCTATCTAGAACTTTCCAGCATAATCCCAACACAGCCTGGTGGCTGTGAAACCATTATCCTCAACATAGAGAAAGCCCCTTGTTTTCTGTAGGGCAGTTAGGTGTCAAAGAACAAACATTGACGCTGGCTTTATGGATATTCGCGGTACTCGTAACTGTTGCGTAACTGTGGATAAAGCCTGTCCAAATATGATACTCCGATGCGTGCCGCTCTTGCGGCACTTTCGGCACCTTGTCATATTGCTTCATCGCAGCAAGGTTCTTTATTGCGGCAAACGGATTCAAGTTGACTCTGCAGGATTATGATTGGGTCCATGGAATCTCGAAGGACCTAGCAAGGCGGCAGACGGCCTTGCAGCGAGAGGACGGCAAGGTAGTAAGGGGGCATATACATGCACGACTCGATTCTCCTCAAAGAATGACCTTGTTCGTCTTAACGCGCGCCAATCATCGGTTTCCAGAAGGACGGCATCACGGATTTTTTTCTATCGTCTTCCAGGCGGCGTTGCTAGGGTTGAAGATTGTCAATAATCAAGGGAGACGCCGGGGTCGAAAAAAATTCGCGTATATATATCGAGGTCCACTATTGTTTCATGTCCGAAAGACTCAAATGTCTCCCACTGCCACCTCTTTCCTTCCATTTGCCTTCCACTCAGCCGATTTGAACAAGACGGGGACAGATTCAAAGCTATGGGGAGAAGGAGCGCAGGTCTCTTCGCGGAACACTATACTCAAGGTGAGCATATTTTTTTGCTTTTCGTCATTAATCTTGGTCACTTACTGAGTGTCGTTGCAATGTATAAGAACCTTACATACTATAGAGGAATGCCGTATGCAACAGTGTTCCTAAGATGGATGCGTGTCAAGCCTTACGAATGCAGAGTCAAGCACAGGCTGCCTCCCTACCAAGCACCAGTTCGTCAACAATTGCATGTCATTACGTCTGCTTCCTGACCTTATGAGGGCCAGATTCGCAACTGAAGGCATTGCAATGTCTTTACGCCTGCCTCAGAAGAGTACGTCGGCGTGAACAATGACGTGAGAAGAGGATACCACTCTCGCTCCTCTCTGGTGCTAGTAGAGGAGTGCAGTTCATCGTAATTGTCGGTGGCGTACATCCAACCTGGTTACTTGTACCACTGGTGCAATACATTGTCCTGGAGAAAAGCCAATCTGGGTGTGAATATATAAGTAGGTCCATTTTCACGTAATGTGGGGGTTTCGCACTGATTAGAAGATGAAGCCACAACAAGGGAATTATGGAAAACGAGAGAAGCTTGCTTTGAAGGAGCACAGCGGCTTTGTGCCAGATCAGAGTCTTACACGCACTGAATCGGCTTGCCCATTGTTCGCAACGGGGTTTTCTCATAACCCGTCCCTAATTAGGTGTTGACAACCAGCTGTCCTCGCGTAAGTGAGCGTAGTTCCGCTTTCCGCCTTGATCTTCCATACCGACAGTGTTCAACATCGCGTTTAGGAGACATTGGTCTGGACTCTCATTGAGTATGACTCTGCAATGCAATGCAGTGGCAAACCAGGGAAATGAAAGCACTGTGATCGCACTTTGTGAGTGAGTTCCTGTCAAGAGCGAGCAGAACAAGTTAAACCTCCTTATTTAAGGGCTGTTACACGTAATTTTAGCAAGCTGTTCGTAAGAGTCATTTTTCCTGTAAGCTTTTTGAACCTAGAGTCGTACCCTATCTCCATATACCATGCTCCGGTGTGCCCGAGCGCAGGCGCGCGACATGTAATGTGGCGCTTCTCCGGTCGTGGGCCCAAAAAGGCTAGCCAAAATAGCCTCCGGGGACTTGTCACTTGACGCTGCCACGAGTTCTGATGGCTGACACGTTCTCAATTCGTAGTGGCCCCACTGGCTATGCTGATCCTAACCCGGAATTAGACTTCTTCTCGACCCTGAAATCGAGCCCTCATGCTCTCATCGAAGAAGAGGTACGTGGCGACGCCTTTATCGACGCTTTATTCCTGCGGCTTGGCTTTTGCCACAAGAAATAATGTCCTTAGACAAGTGTTCTGTATCTCTGAAAACTTTTTCTGGTCAGCGACGTCTTTTTCTTACGAAGGCACTGAATGCGATCAAGGTGGATAACGGGATCTGGGATCAATCAACTGCTTGTTTTAGTGTATCCCGGAATACACGCGCCTGCCTTGGTGGGCAAGGTATGTGCTCGGCGTGCTCGTTCCTCGACTCTGACTCGTTTGGTCCTACTAGCTTCTGCTGTCTACCACGGCTTTGCATATCGCCTAGCCTCGTATTCGTTCCATTCTTTGAAATGCTGTATGTTTCTCATGTTTTCTCTGGCAACGCTGATTGTGTTCTTATAGCATACCTTCCTCGGCTTTCTCAAAAATCTCCAAAAGGTTCTATCCTTCGCAGCTTTCGTCGAAAGCTGTCCTCTAATATGAGGCGTTATTGGTAGATTCATCTGGATTGCGGGTATAAAATGGTGCATCTCAACAGTTGTTCTTATCCACAAACAATGCATCTTATAAAACCTTGTCCTCAGTGCAGAAAAAGACTGCGTTGTAGCCAATTTTGTGCCTCAAGATATCACCACGGGTCGACCTACAATGACACTATGATGTTTGAATTTCCGTCAAAACACTCCCATACTTCATCAAGAGCCCCCAAGTTCGCGAGCAGGAAACGACCTAGGCAATCAGCTTGGTGAGGTCCACCTTTCAGAATTTAATACCCGTCGATACACCATTGACCGACTCCGGTAGACCTGACATAATTATATCTGCATTTCAAGGAAGCTGCTGTCGATGGTCTGTGCTTTCTTATTAGTTCCGCAATTCTCAAATATCCGCCGCGTGATTCCTCTGTATGGAGGTTTTTACCTCAAATTTCCCAGGTCGTTTTAGGACGCAAATTAGCGACGTTCTCGCCCACAGTGTTCGTCGTCCACACAAGTATGATTTCAGTTTCATGCAAGGTCAAAGACCTCTTTGTCACATTCGCGCACGCATTGATGCAAGGATTCATTATAACACCGTGACCTGGGACCTTGGCAAATAGTAGTGGCAGTAGTAGTTGACGTACTGGCAAGAGGGAGCAGCCGGAGATAACGACATTGGCCGCGGCCTAGAAGTATATTAGTAATATTATAGACAGCGCTTTGTTCCACTACTACATATCGCAAACTGTAATGTCTGCTTTGCCTTCGAACACGGTCGGTACTCTGGAGATTGATGATTACCCACGACCGAAGGTGAGATTCTTGCCTCGAGCGAACTCAGGTATCACTATTATGGGAGGCGCGCCACTATCATCCACAGATCCTCCTTGAAAACACTGCTAATGGAGGCTTGTGATCTCTCGCAGTGATGACTCCCGTTTCTTCCGATTACTTCCTTGGTATAGGACCAGATTACACCTTTTTCCAGATTATCAGAAACCATCATGAGGTTAATATACTTGGACCTCCGTTAGCGAGTGGCGTCATTGCTGAGGAAGGATGTTTGACTCAACTGGAGCTAATTGTGCGTTGCCTTCATCCGAATTGAGTCAATAATCTTCATATTCTTATAGGAAACACTTCTGGACACAGTGCCTTTCGATGAGATTAATCAGGCCACACTATATATCACAGGAGATGGGAGGGCTCGCCTTATACCTCAGATCTGCACGATAATTCCGAAGATACTTTTCATATCTGGGGTGCGCTGTATTGAAGACAGTGAACTTAAGGTGACGTCCTGGTTATATGTAGGCTGGAAGCTCGCTCTTCTAGATGGGATACCAGTTGGTACGAACAATATCTACGATCATTCATGACCATAGACCTGACGTGGATTCAAATACAGAAGTTATCTATGCTTTTGATGACGACACCGCTTATGTTGTACGGAGCAGGGTCGAAGCCATGAGACAACTCTTGCCATTAGACCTGACCACCCCACTTAAGGCCTTCCTTGTCAGTGATGGCGCCATCTATGGTGTTGTCACCCAAATTGAGGATGCTCAGCCAATGACCTATGCTGACCGAACTTTGGTCAGGCCGTTCTTGAGTTTTCAACGGAGTGTGTCCTGATTAAACCCCCAGGTATATGCAGCCTTTGCGAAACTACAAGAGCGCCACATCTATCTGAAAGAAGCCGACTATGACCCCGAGGATGTTGTCATAGTTGGAGATAAAGTTCGATTCATACTGCAAATCACTGGAAACTGGACGGAACATGCCTTTGTATTCGATCCCAAAATTCATGATCAGAAAACTCTTGTGGATGCCCGGAAGACTCACTGGCAAGTGGCTGAGCAACTCTTCGAGAAGCTCGCGCCTGGTACTGAGATTCGCGAACTCTGGGCTCCATCGGACTTTACCACTCTTCCTGACGAGGTATATAACATCCTCAACCTTGTTTTTTCTCCTGAAAAGCCTCTTGGTATCCTTGCTTTCATGATGAGCATCACGTCTTTGAGCGACAATACCACATCTTTGTCGAAGAAGAAGAGACTCGAGGGATCATCTCAAGTGACAGGAACGAATCGTTCTGTCGCTGAATCCTCGTCGAGTCTCAACGAAACTTGTCATTTGTCCCCTTCAGATGAATTGATCGATTCGTCCATTGTCTCTGATAGACCTTTGAATCTTTCTAAACGGTCCTCGGCCACGCGACGGTCTGCCTTCCTCCACGATTACCTCGGTATTCCTACCCCCCCTGTTCTTCCTTATTCTACTAGACTCCGTGGAGGGTCTTACACCCAATCACCTTCTTCAATTCGCTCCGCTGTACCATTCCCGCCTGATGATTCTGACGTTGCTGGGATTCAATCTAGCCATGGTTGGCTGGAAGAAGTCCTATGATCGGTTTTCGGCTTACTCGACGTCCGTCCCTTCACTGTAATGTGTGTTGGTCTCGCTGATTTTTCTAATCGAGTTGATTTTTTCCCCCACGACGTTTACAGTGTATAAGGCACGAGAGTGGGCTGGTGATGCGGGGTCTCGTTTGGTCTAGGCGTTGTTTGAGGAATTTAGGGATGAAATCTATTCACATTTAGTTGCTTAGTGCTTTAACTGCAGCCGACAAGTTGTCCAATACACCTACCATTAGTTCGTCCGGTAGATGTCTAATTTAATCTACTTTATCTGCTTTCATCACCAAACAAATGGCAGTCACAATGTCATCAACAAGTCTGAATCACTAGTTTACGAGGTTGGAAGTCAATAGGAGGTTCAACTCTTGGACTACCTGCTGGGATGCCACTGGAAGGTTTTCCAGTCGCTAAGCGCTTAAGAATTGGATTCTCCCAGCATGCCAAGGCGCACGCACGAAACGCAGGGTTCTGTTCACTATAAAGCCTGTCCTCCTTCGCTCTTTTTCTACGGCACTGATTCCTCTGGTAGGGGATGACATTCTTCGATGAACTTGAAAATGATCGATCGTGCTCCACAACCTAGTCTATTTTCCAACTTGGCGGTGTTCCCCCTTCAATTGGAATAAATTTCAGTCTCCTATGTGCAATGCTATGACATCAGGACTATAATTATGGTTGTATTAATGGCTACTTGGTAGGTCACTATAAACGACTCGATTTCAGTGCGAACAACTGTGGTGTTCAAGGTGGCGTATATTTCAACATCTTCTGAGCACATTCTGGCCATAAGATTGTTCATTTTAGCTCAGTCAAAATGAGTTCAGGGGCTATCGAGTCATGCCATAGTGGCTAGCCTGCAATATCTTGAATCCTGCAGCTACCTAAAGTGTCGGGGAGCTGTCAAGCACGATGCTGAGTTATTTTCGTATGTATTCAAACACATTTAAGGTCCTCAGAAAGGCGTACTTCCCATTGTATCACAGCCACAGATATACAGCCGTCGACGGCTGTATTGTACGGTGGGTCTAGAGGTGCTCGCGGCGTCGGTACGTATACACCGTACACGGCGGAAGCCATATACCCGTACACTACGGTTACAATGCGCAGCCCTTACACCCGAAATCCGCAGACTTCGTAGTAATATTGTACAATGCTATTAATTAATAATACATTTGTGATGCTCTGGAATAGTCTGGAATAATAACAACGGAGAGCAAAGGAGGGGGTAGCATGGTAGCATGTCCAAACTCCGTTTCGACAACGTAAATGGCTATCCCCATTGTCTGAACAATCTGACCGCCCTGCAAGGCTGAAACAGGAACTTTGTCCGAACTTTATGCCGACTACCGATGGCGGGACGACTCCGGTTGTTTTTGGCAAATTTCTGACAATGATGCCACAACTTCCTGGGCTTCCTGCCACCACCTTTGACCATGGGCTCTGTCCTGCACCCAGTCTGAGAAGCCTAGGTGTCTGTAAAACAGAATATCCCGGCCATGCCATCACTTCTTAAAGATTTCCTTCGATGTTTGCCACCTGACCCTACCTCGCCAGGTGCGGTCTTCATGGGAAATTTGATTTTCTTGCCCAGTTCTATGCAAGTACTGCTTGATAAAATTTGGCATTCATTATAACGGCTGCAACTCCAACCGGCACTATGTGTGCTCCTCGGAGTCGCAATGTGTGCCTTCTGAGAAAACATCCGCGGTAATTGTGAAATCTCCCTTCCAGTCGAGTATTATATCACATAGCTCGAGAGGTTCCGGCCAACAAGGAATGATCTCAAACTCTGGTTTGAGGACGTATATAATGAAGTTCGACCTATTGAAGTCATGTCACTGTGTGAGACAACACCCTTCAAAGAGCAACTTGGAAGGAAGCGCTGGTACATTCAAACTTGTTTTTTGGAATAGGGACCCGTAGTCCATGTTAGCGAAAGATGGCTTAGTACATCACAAGCAATTCTGAACACAGCCTGCAGTCATGTTCAGGTCAAGTTGAGGAGTTTACACTTAGTGAGCTTGTGGATGTCTTTCCTGTCCAAGTCGATGATTATTGCACCTTTAGGCTACATAAATTACGCAGTAAGATTTGAGTAAGGTACCCGTTAAAGTCAGTTGCGCTGTCGTGAGGTCCAAAATCATGTGGAATATGCGAACCGATACTAGTCATACTCGTCCTGTCGACTGCAGCCGACCTCAATCACCGGGGAGCCCAGATCTGTCCGAACTTTGACCGACCTAGTATATAGGGATAACTGAGGGTCCTATGCCTGCTCGCTTGCTTTCAGGCCTTCATTCTGTCCCTCTACATCGAACACCACATCCAATTCGAGGGTGGATTCACACACTCTTTATATTTAAATCATTTATCTCGTAAATATGCCGCAAGTCGTGTTGCTTGCTTTGGCGGTTAGTCCTGGTTCGCTGTACACTCTAGATTTTGTGATTTATCTCGTCCCCTCCTCGCAGCTCTTGCCGATAATATTCGCCAAGGACCCCTTTGCGCTCTCGCCAGGCTTTGACATCGTTTCTGTTGCAGCTCTGGCAGAATCGCTGCCCTCGCATTCCTGGGAATTTGGCACCGCTTCGGAAGCGCTTCTTGAGCTTTACAACCCAGAGATATCCGTCTATGGTCAATCTTCATTACCTGTACAACGACACTCGCCTTCATCTGTTAAGGCGCTTTCATATGCCAAAGATAAAATTGTGTTCGGCGAGGGCGCTAACGGGCTGAGCGATGGGGACGGCGCAGTTGGTGACCCCGCGAGCTTGGGTGTATTCGCTTGGCTGATTGGTAAGACGGACGACGCCTACGCGGACGGGGCTCGGCAAGAAATAAACTATATGCTTGAGCAGGCGCCAAGGTGGGAAAATGGTGCTATTAGTCAGAGAGCAGATGTCCCTGAACTATGGTACGTGTTCGAGTTTTCTTACTGTTGCGGCTGGGCTAATGACAATGGTCACAGGGCTGACTTCATGTACATGGCGCCTCCGTTCATCGCATACTATGCCGCTGATACATCGAACGTATCGCTTCTCCATGAAGCGTACAGTCAATGTGGCTATTACCGTGAAGTCTTGAAGGCTACCAATATCTCCGGCGAGTCTTACGATGGCGTATGGATGCATATCATCGGTCCACAGAGCCAGGACGTCGGGTTATGGAGCACTGGAAATGGCTGGGCAGCTGGGGGAATGACTCGCGTACTGGCTACAATCATGAAAGCACCTGTATCTTCGCTCGCTTCATGGCGCCAAGAAGCCATAAATGACTTGACAGAATGGATCAAGGAAATTGTCGACGGCGTTATTGGATCCCCAACCACGCAGGGACTGGCTCGGAATTACCTCGACGACGTATGGGGAGATGGTCATGGGTTCGGGGAAATCAGTGGTACATCCCTGATTGCTTCTGTTATCTATCGCATGGCCATCCTATGTCCTGATGCGTTCGATCAGTCCTATATCTCGTGGGCAGATGGAGTTCGTGCGACGCTTGGGAAGAACGATAAGGAGGGGAATCCGCATGTCACTGTAAATGGAACGGTCACACCTGCTGTAAATCCGCTGGGATGGCAGAGTACCGTGCCATGGACGGCTGGAAGCCCTGAGGGACAGTGCTTCGTGGTGCTCATGTATGCTGCTTGGAGGGACTGTGTTAATGAAGGAACATGTACATGATGATAAGTGGCTAGATGAATGTAGTAGGAGGCGGGAGCTAAGGATGATATACCTGACTTATCTGATTGGACGGGCTAAAGCGTTCACGGGGTCGTGGGTATTATGCTGCTTTATGGTAGACTGCAATGTCAAAGCGTACCCATGTTAATTAGCGTTATCTTATTCAATTGCACACAGCTACTTCCACATGTATGTATAGAATGACTGATTCAGTAAATTGATAATGCCACAGGATCATGGCGAACGCAGCGTGGAGTAGAAATGGGCTATATCGGCGCAATCTGACTTTTCCACGAACAATACATGTCTGACGTATGGAAGATCGATTCAAAAAATGGCGTGCAACAAAGACCAAAGATGGAGAATCCATAGAATATCTACATCGTCAGGTTAGCTAAGAGCTTCGATATCGTTATAATACCAATGAACGCAGTTGAAGGGTCGGTCGACTCTACTAAAAATCCCGAGTTCTTCTCAGAGATTGATTACGAGAAGCAAGAGGCAGCGAGAACTTTTTGGATGTAGCAACGTTCATCTTACCGAGTTTGAGGCGCTCAATCGTCGAATTAATAGATCAGAGACAAGCTTCGTATGATATCAGCGCATGCCATAAGCATCCCCCTCAAGAGTCCTATTGATACTGACAAAGAGTACGAGACCACATGCAAATCTGAAAGTTGATGTAGACTGGTCTCAGTCATCATCGGTAGTTGGATCCCGATGACACCCGAGTCGCCGTGACCGAAAAAAGCGATTTGAATAGCTGTGAAGATTCCCTGGATTGCCCCACAGAAATCCTCGTGAACAGGGTAGAATCCAAGCAAAGATAGACGACCAAGGGGCTCCAAGGGTCGCCGGTGCCGTGATCGATGCGTTGATGTCCTGAATAGGCATAAGGGACTTGAACCGTGACCACCACCATCTTCTATCAATCTTTCGCATTTAGTAACTGGCTCTAAGTATAAATTACTCTTTCACAAGTGAGTAGCGCTTGAGCTCGGACCGCAATTGCTAACAGAGGGCACAGATTTGAACAGAATTTATATTCTTCTGTTCTTGTTCTACTGTTTACCGCATCGGTGCCACGATCAAGTCTTCTGTGCGCTATTTAGATAGCTGTCATTGCCTGCCTAGACATGCGTATAGACGCTTGAATTTCACTGATCCTTGGGCTGGGAGCCCCTGGGCGCAGCAGCTTTGAAAATCCAACTCCTCGGAGAACGTTGTGAAAACAGTTCACGAGTATGTTCGATGGCATTTTACTGTCACCTTTTTGTCGCTGACATGGTTCATGTACTAGAACTCGAGAAGCTCGCCAGACAAGAGATACCGGAGACAAATCACGCCAATCAAAATATAATTATACATCTGACAATGTGAGAACCTGGGCCAGAAAGTCCTCGCCATATGTCTTCTGCTCAGATGCGCCGGAGATCGCTTCGAAATCAGAAAGATCTTTGCTCGGTAATCAATGAGTAAAACTTCCGCTGGCTATGTTGGTATGCATTTTGTCCGAATGGCATGTTCAAGTTTGGAAGCTGACTGCAAAAATTCAGGGTCATCATCTGAAATGAATACACGGTCCATCTAAGCTACATATCCAGTATGTGACGATATATATGTGTGTGTTCGTGAATAATAAATAACTAATCATAAGCGCAGCATTTTAGACATCAGAAGTCTCTTTCTAGCCCGATATCAAAATAGCCACGGAATGAACCACCAACGCACATCTCGAGCATATCGTTCCCACTCATCGCCGAACAAGAGCCTCATTTGCTTATCCTCCGCGAGGGCCCTACTAACTCCCACCGATGATGTCCACATCCACCAGACTCCCCACAATACGTACAAGCCGATCATACCCCATCCGTTTTTGTCATTAAAGACACATTCCGTTGCCCACCCGTCACGCGTAAAGTGGGCCAGAGCAATACCGGCAACGAGCATCAGCGAACCTGTGTACGCAGGATGTCGTACGACCCCATACAGGCGCGTCTTGACGAGCTTGTGGGCCGGGTGGACGGTGAGATCGAAGGTGAATAGTTCACCGAGTGTATGGAAGCAGTCAAGACGAATGAGCGCGCCCGTCAAGATGGATGCGCTACCAATGTAGAAGAGTGTCGTTGGCACGAGATGAGGTAGCGTGCCCGGCGAAGACGCCGCAGGACAGACGGCGAGCGATGCGTAGCTGGATATCTTCTCAGCTGGATATACAGTGGTGAGGTAAAGCAGCGTCTCGAAGACGGCGAAGATCCACAGCGCTACGGAGTGAAGCTGGACGGATAACAGTCAGCATGAGCAGAGAGACCTCATGAAGAAAAGCATACCCAAAAAATCAAAGGTGCGATTTGAAGAATGTACAGCTCTTCAGTATGATAACGCCCTTTTTTTGGTGTAGGATTGGGAGGCGTCATGGCAAAGTGATGGGCTACCGCCTGGAAGAGGGTGAGGGATGCTCGAACCAAGGACATTTCGACTCGAGGGGTTTGCAATGAGAAAAATGCCGGCAGCCCTCTATCCGTCTTATATACGATTCATTTCCCCGGAAGTTCGACTGTGCAAGGAAGAAAAAACCCGTAAAAGGGGTTCTAGCTCCAAATCCATGGAATTTCCGATTGCTGTACGGGATTCACGATGTCGTGGTGGAGCTCCGCGGCCAGTATTTGGGTGAGAAGCTTTATGCCATGAATGAAGGATGAAAGTTGAACTTGTCCTCAAGCTTTAGAGGGAAAAGTATATCCCAAAGGGATTAAAGGGCGGTAAATCCCGCACCACATGGTCGGGTGTCGGTCTTCGATCCTTGTTGGTAAGAAGAAGATCGTGCACGTGTAGTAGGAACCAACACAATTGGAGAATCGCAGTCCCCGCCTACTCGTAACTTTTTGCTCAATCTTCCTTCTCTGGGCTGATAGTTTTATAATGGCCGAACTTCGTGAAAGAGTTCTAGAGTCCGGGCCGAAAATACAGATGATGAGAATCGTCGCTCAAAAGTCAACGCCTAATTCATATATTGGACGTTTCAGCGACAGCGAGAGGAAGAATACTCTTCCGTTTGGTATTGCCTCATGGTCCCAAAGGCATAATACCGAGGATGTCGGTTTTCCTCATTTCGATCCCTTCTCCTTCCCATCGCGTCTCTCAACCTCACCCTGTACAGATCGCACACCAACCTTTGCCTTTCTCAATACCATTACACACGAATGTCTTTCTGTTCGAAAGTTCAAACCGATCGTTGAGACGATTGCCTCCAGATCTTTTGCCAGCTTGTCTAATAAACTCTGCAGCGAGTTAGTTACATCTGCCTCGTTCCACTTCCCACTTTGAATGGCGCTCTCAGTCTTCGGTCTTCGTGTTCTCTGCCCGAACTCATCCTCCACGGACATTCTTTAGACCAAGAACTTCGCTGAGCGGCGGCGTCTGCTATTGAATTCCATTGAAACACGCCTTATGGAACGTAATTTGGACGAGCTGTCCATTTTACGGCTAATTTACTTTGATTGTCGATGCCAATGGTGACCAGCCTTGTCACTAAAAACGTCCAGGAAATCATCGATTTTATAATCGCTCATGCCAGAGCAAACATCTTGCTCCAGTGAAACACGCGCCCTTGATGTTAATGCAGAATTTGATTCCCCGAATACATACTTCTTACCCAGCCGAGTCGAGATCACCGTTCCTTTTGCCTCCAAACTTCTCATGGACCCCACGATGCAAACGCGACTCTTCGACGTTCGGTCTGGTCTTCGCCGAGGTTCAGCCACGCAGCAAAGTAATAGCGACAGGAACTATCCAACGCTTAACGCCCCTCCTCCTGCCGGGCGGTGTAATGAAAGCTACTATGTCCCCGCTCCTCTCTATATGCCGTAGCCCCACGTGCTGTTGTCAAGGCGAAGACGATTCAGGCCTCGTGTTATTGACCTGAATTGAAACCCAGCTTTCTAGTACTGTTCAAATTACTAACGTACGCCAGAGATGGAGTTAAGTGACTTGATATGGAGGGTGTTCGGTGCTTTCTCTCCCGGCTTGTGCTAGCTCGCCTACTTTGATGCAGTGTCCCGAAATGCTATCTCAATTTCCAGAATCCGCGCTGCTCTCTCAGACAACTCGTGGCCTGCATTTCTGCGGAGGTTGTGTGTCCACACAGAATTAATGGAATATAACCAGGCATCCTCGTGTGTGTAGCAGAACGCGTGAAAATGCTGGTTCGAGTCGGTGGACTTGCCTTGCATCAGTTCAGCAGCGGTCCTTTAAGGGTTGACTGTATACAATGGGAGCGATGAATAGACATTCCATTTCGCGATGCGTCCGGATACGGCCAAAGCCTAACGCCCCTCGTTTCATCCACACACGGCTACGTTCCCGCCCCTCTATATATATATCCCTCGGGCAGCAGATACATTGCTGACTATCGAACTTTACAAGTCTGGTTTTATCTGATTTATTTGAATTGACTTGAACGTCATCCCATCCCGCAAACACCAAAAGCCGAAATCCGCAGTTGGGACGTTTGCGGGAGAGTAGATTCCTCGAGAGCCTGCAGGCGACGACCTGAATACAATTCGTCAGCTTGGTCATATTCGACTCGGAACAAAAAGAGGCACGCGCTCGTTGTGGATAGATAAACAAGGAGAATCCGTGCATAATACATAGTTTAGTATTCGTCTTAGCCTTTGAAGAGATGGATCGGTATTACATTGTACAGTGGTTCAACGATGGGCCAGCCCAGTGCGCGCAGAATTAATAGGAAGACTATACTATCCTCATGCATGAGGGCCGCCCGTCGACCTTTGCCATCACAAGTTCTATTCTAAAGAACTGACGGTCTTTGAAGCAGGCGCCGATAAAAACGAAGATTTCGATGAATTTGGGGACAAGAATGGCATACTCAGAGCGTGGATGGCATGCCTAATAGCGCCAGTTCACGAGCAGTGCGGTTTGTTTGCTGGAGTGTCAAGGAAAATAGATTGGTTCCATAACCCATCATTTACGGATATGCTACAAAGGGTTTAAGTAGATAAAAATATACAAATATAAATCAGTGCGCCTAAGGTAGCGCCTCAACTAAGAGTCGGCCCTCCTCGTGAAGGATGGGCATCTGTTCCACGATATTTCGTCGGATAACCATATTATCATCCTCCGAGCCTATGGAGATTCTGAGGATTTTGAGAGAGGAAAACCGCGGCGCGGAGAGAGCGGTATCCAATGCTGCCCATATGGAATTGCCACTCAGTTGCATGAGTTCTTTGAGAGTGGGGAGTAGCGGGACAATGATGGTGAGATGCTGGAGGAACCCTTGTCCGGCGCCTTTCTTTATGCAGAGCTCCAGGAACTGCAAGCCCTCGAGGAGGTATTGTTCCTCGTGTCGTATGCTAGACATGACGTAGTCGACAACTGGTACGCGAGAGAAATCGAGGACCTGGGCGTTTGTGAAATATTTTGGGGTCTCTGTTCACCCACGAATTAAGATAAGAATGAGGGGGTCATGATAAACTCACTGTCATTGGGAAGCATGGGTGATATCGACAGCTTTGAGAGAGAGTGGCGAACGCCGTTAAGGATGCTTTGTATTTCGGATACGTCGCGTAATGGAATATGGAGCCGAAGGTTGCGCAGCGCGTATAATGGAATATTCATATCGCTTGCACGCCACAGGAACGAGCCGTCGACGATACTCCCCCTCGCGCTTGGCGGGGAGGACACGCCGATCAGGTTGAGGGACTTGAGTTGCGGGTAGGAGCGGATGCATCTTCGGAAGCTGTCCGCGGAGGAAAACTCGATGCTCTCTAATGTCAGAGAGTTTATGACAGACGTCATGGATCCGACGAGCCCGTCGTCCCATGTATTGCCATCGCCTTCGATGTGGAGGGTGTCGACGTTAGGGAGAAAGAGGATACGGAGCTGGCGCGAGGCGACACTCCCGCCGAGGAGGTCGATGGAGTAGCTAAAGTGCAGGGACCGGACAAGGTACTCGATTGCTGGGGAGCTGCGGCAGACAGAGGTGAACCTGAGAAAGTCGAGATCAGAGGAGATATGTATGGCCCGGAAAAGAAGGATTTGGGCGTGGGGCCGGAAGGAGCGTGAGAGGGAGAGACAGGTTCCGAGGGCTTTGGGGTCGTCCCAGAGCTGGTCGATGATTAAGTCGATGAGCTCTTGGGGGAATTTATCCATGGCTTTCTAGAGGAGGATCTTAGCTCAACTAAGATATTTTCGCGTCAATGGCAAACCTTGGAAAGAATGCGCTGGAGGGGTATGGATCTCTGCGAGTAGGTCAACATCAGTGAAAAAAGAAGAGTGAAGAGGCGAACTAATGATCGATTATTATGGACGGAGAAACATGAGAAGATTTCTCTGATGGATGAACAAAAGACGCGTTAGTCACAGCCACAGTTGTTCCTTGCTTTGCTGCGATCATCATCCCCCAGCCCAGACCCTGCTGTTCCTTGCACTTTTGCTCAATACACCATCATATCCGCTAGCCAATCGTCGTTGACCATCCGTCTTCAAACCTTGGACGGAGTCGTTGGAATGGCATCGGAGCATAATCGGGTGGTTGACAGTTGCCGTCGGCCCTCGCGTGCCACGTACCACATCGCGGCCGCAGCAGCCATTTTCCACCAGTGTGTTTCCTTTTCTTTGGCATCGCAACCTGTATGACTAAAACGAAGAGCGTAGTGGACGTTCCAATATCTCCATGCCAAACTCTTCGACGTAGGGAAGCTTTAGGTGCAGAAAGTGTCGCGTTTTGATCATATTGGCTTGCTTGGCTTAATATGCGTAGAGATGTAGGCCGCAGTCTGTGTGTACTGCTTGGTTTTGTTCTGCATGCTGAATGTTGTTAGATATAACATCCGGTAATGGCGTCTGATTCTAGACCCAGTTATTCGCACTATCCGAGTCGATGCATCATATACATATAGGACGATGCTTGTGTCCGAATACTCTCAGAAGCTACAGGAAAACTTCTGAAGGGCCTTGGTCAGATATCTAGGCCCGTTCTGGAACTTTTTTCCCCAGCAGGCTGGAACTTGAAGACCATCCATCTATGTTTCAAAGATTTTGAGGGGGGCAGTTCATGTAGTAAGATTACTCCATGAACTGCCTCCTTGTCCAGTCAAACAAGTGACGGGCTTCCTCGAGCCTGGCTTCAACACCTACATGTGGACGGAAGAGGGAATGGAGAAGCACGCGGAAGAAGAGCAGGAGGATTGAGAGTTTCCGATAGGACGTGGCTCTTGATTAGCGCGATGCGCCTCAGGCTCTCTTCGACAGGACGGAGAGAGATGATGGGGGAAGGGAAGAAAGAACTGGTGAAGAGGGAGGACACCTTTTATGCGCTTCAAGTGGTCCGTGCGCAAAGGCGGGGGAGATCTGCGCATGTACGTCATAGATGCGGTCAATATTCGTCACAGGCATGCCGAAATCAAACCGCAGATTTTGGTGATATTTGCACTCTTAGCTCCTAGTCCTTTTTTTTTTACTTACCAGCATGACCGGGGTGAACCACCGTGGACAAACACGTGAAGACGTCGTTGGATACCGCGAAGAGCCAGCAGTTTCCTCAATCTTTAGCCGAAGGGAATCTAATTCTTCCCATAGTTTCCCGGTAACCGCCGAATATACAGACTCTCACAGCAACCAGAGAAATCGAAGAATCGAAATTCTTTGTATGTCTTTTCAACTTACTTTTTATCGTGTCTCAACCTCGTACTTCGTTAGGTCTTGCTCGTGAACTGCTGCTGCTTTAGTATATATTTATGCGTGTCAGAGAACTCAGGGCGCCAGATGCGTGGGCCGTATAATGGCAAAAGTATCTAGCCTTTTGGTCGTACCGTGGTCTGTCATCGAGCAGTTGGATGCCACCTGGCGTGGAAATCTCATCGGTCATATCAGTGGCTGTCTTTACTGATGTTGAACACGCAGTTAAAAGTGGAAAGATGTGGTACTGCGGCACGTGCCATGACACTGGTGGCTGGAACGTTTAAATATCGACCGATTAGCTGGAAGGAGCATGGCGCCGTACATGCTGACTTGGATGAGCGAGGAATTGTCAGTCGAAATGGTGAATCTTTTCCATAGTCGGTCGGTAAGTCATTAGAATTACAAACATAATCTAGCTCAACCTTGCTCTTTAGGGCAGACATGGACCTCGGATTGAGCGAATTGGATATTGTTCCTTGACAATCAACGTCGAAATCATGTGAAGTCTGTGGAGTATTTCCATCAGCAGTGATCGCCAAGCTGCCTAGATCATTCCCTCACTCATATGCACTGCGGCAGATTAAATGGGCTCCTGACTCATCCGTATTGTTAAACGCATACTACGATCCACGTAATCGTGTTGTCTACCATCAGTCTCTGGCTACATTCTGTCTGACCGGGCTCTAAAGATCGGGCGTGTAGAGTTTTATGCAACGTGAGGAGAGGCTTCACAGAAATCCTTCTACGAATGCCCTCTACAATTAAGTTTCTGATTCGCCGACGCCGACGCGAGGTTCGCGGGATATGGCCAGCTTTTGGGTCGCCAAAATCACTGATCCGCCGACCCTATCAGTTCCATTCTGGGAATGATACCCCCCTCCCCGGGACTAAACGTAGCAAACGATTTCCAGTCCATCCTTGACGACGGATCACATCCGCTCGCAAGATATCTATGTGATTATGGTCCATCACGGGACTACATATCCTGCGGAATTGCTGGAAAGTCGACACCAATCAAGGGTGGTACCACACTTCATGATAAACCATTTCGTTTAAGCCCTTGGTTGTCGCCATTGACTTAACATAGAGAAGGACCCAGAACCTCATTAGCTTACGACGGCTAAACCTGATCTCGACGGCGCGCATTTCCCCAGGGGACGTACTAAGTCTTTTTGCCTTCTTGTTGTCACTGGCGGTTCATCCGTTCTCGGAGAGGAGAAAAACTCCTCGGGAAGTGGGATCCAGGTAACAATATCGCTCGTTCTTTTTTTATGCGTTATCTAACGCTCCGTCTACGCTCCCTAAAAACAGTGCAGTCGGCCGTTTCTTCCAGCGCCCAGCCCGTTCAACCCAGAATAGCTCGAGGATTGCCGCATTGAGGTGCAAGACTTACTTTGTTCTACGCATGCTCTACCTATACCCCCGAGGACCCCAACCCTGGCGGGGCGCAGCTCATACGCGCTGACGGCGGTATGTCATCTCCATCTTTTGTTATCAACCCGTATGACCTGAGGTTGAACGTTGACTGGTTGCTGCGACGCCCCATGGTATCATCAGACCATAGTGAGATGAGGACTCCTCTCGTATGTGGGCAGTATATGCCGAGTTTCATATTATTTCGTCATCTCGCTCTTCGGTCCTTGACTTGTTAACAGCGACAGTCTCTGCCAGGTCGTGTGATACGCCTGCCCTCCAGATCCTTTGACGAATACGTCGAGGTTACCGTCAGGGTACTGATCAACGATGAGTATCATTTGAAATCCCAATCTTCGGGTGCGGCGCACGCTTGAGGAACCAATGTTCGTTGGCATAGAGGCTATGAGAAGTTCAGAGATTCCTGTGTTCGCGGACGACTGTATAGTTTGATGTCACTGGAAACAGCTGTTGAATTTCACGATGGTCTTACGGAAGGATCTGCACATTTGGTCCTTGACTGTCGAACTGGCTACATTTACTGTCAGCGTTCCCACAGATAATATCGGACGGAGACGAAGTAGACAGCTACCCTACACGGTGGAGTTGGACTTTGAATCAATGATTTCGTCTGATGCCAGTGAATCTGGAGGTGTGGATTGTCTGACGCGCTAACACAAGGTGGCCACCCAGGTGAATGCCGGTCAAGTTGTAGGCTCCACGGAAGTCCTTAAACATGTATCCCATCCACTCCAGAAGCGAAGTATCGAGTCTTAACATGATCGTATCCTGTACCATTTGACATGCAGTGTTCGTTGGTTGATGATCTCTCAGAGAAGGCCGACTATTTCTACGGGTTTTTTCCGCGCCGCATCCCATGATGCCTTGCTATCCTCGGAATTTTTCATTTCGCGTCGCCTGCAATGGGCTGTTCGGGACCGAAGGGAAAATTTACGCGGGGTATTGATATCCATCTGCCCAGCACCTGTGACAGCCAAAAGCTCGAGTTCAAAATATATATCCTTAATATGACAATGCAAAATGTATTAGAGAATGGGGCATCGGGCATCGGGCCAAATATATTCACAGGCCGGAATATCAGATATACAGTTTTCCGAGGAGCATAAAGATATCATGTACAAATGAGATGGATTGTTACAATTGACTTGATTACTGCTACCGACAAGAATGTTGCAACTTTAGGTCACAAAAAGACATCAAAACCGGTATTTCCACAGGACGTCAGACCTCCTTTACATGTAGAAGCACACGGTGAGTTGATGGACTGATGAGTGGACTGAAACATACCTTGGTAACGATACTTATTGGAGTCTAGGAAGCGGGAGGACGTATAAGCAACGAGACAGGGAGCGTTGAACTCTTCCCCTACTCCAAACTGCTCGTCTGAATCGCCAGCCAAATACATTTCCAGGCCGAGATGCGTTGTCTGATGTTCACTTTTTGAAGTGTAAGTAAGCAAAGAAGAATCCACTAGGATGTCATTCTCACCTGAACCACACGGCTGAGATTTGGGTGTTGGACAACCCGCGTCTCGAAAACCGTGCGCAGCTGGGACAAAGAACGACAATATTGTCCGTCACCCGACTGCAAGAACATTCGCCTTGGTAGATAAATACTGAGCAGAAGGAGCATCTTCCTATGATGCACATGATGGTGAGATGGTGCAAATGTTGGGAGTAACGGGGAGACCCATCGCTTTATATCGAGTCCCATTTTATGCATGAAAAGAAATAATCAAAAGGAGCATTGAAATATCACCAAATGGGTTGGTCCATGGAATTCCTTGGTCTGGAACTCGGACGTTTGAACCTTCCCGTGGACGCGCTCCACTGTGTCTTGCGGAGACATGTTAAAACCCCGCATTATACTTCCAATTGTCAGTCAGTGATCGGGAGTCATTTTGATCGCACCAGCAAAATGACGCAAGATAGAGAAGGATTCATCGAAAGCCTCCGATTCCTCCCGGCTGCCCTTGGATGCCAACATCTGATGATAACTCGAGAAATGTGTATCACACAGCAGGGACCATTCCTCACCAGTGAACCGAGAGCAGTTGAATTGTCGAAAGTAGGGATGCCTGCCGTGCGATAATGCGATCGACCACGGTACTTTTAGTAGATGAGAACAGTCAGATAAGCTCATTTTCAAACTGTCATGGTCGTGTTTCATCCATTTAACTCACCTAATATGGGAAACGAAGGAAATCAACATCAGTGCCTTCTAACCCCACAATACGACACGAACATGGTCGTTAAACAAATTCCATATCACTGACGCTACGGATGAGGGACATTCATAAGACCCGAAAGTATCGCGATTGATAGGATTGCGGTAGCCTCACTCCGAATAAGTTGATCACTCACATTTGCTGAGGTTGATATCTTTCATATCTCGTGAGCCGGCACTACGAATTGGTTTTTGATAGACCTGAAGGTTATCATGAATAACTTGAAAAAACATGATATCAATCAAGAAGAAGCTGTATCATACTTTCTACCAAGTAGTACTTATTGTTGCCTTTCGACTAATAAAATACCAGGGTAGCAGTCTAAAGAATAGGCAGGTTCATTGCTGAGCACTGAGACCTGAGGGTGCGCTGTGAGTATTAACCCTTTTCGAAGACATTTGAGCTCACACCGAATGAAGATTCTGTTTCAAATTTACCGAAGCAGACTGTGAAGGTGATCGCGGCGGTCCATTATGCGTCATCATTAAGTGTTACCGCATCTGTGGTTCGACCGGTGTTCGGATTACAGCTTCCCATCTGTAGCTTGGCGGTGGTGAACAACCAGTGCTCCATGATTATCATGGCCGAGAATAACCGTTTCACTTTCGGTACCTAGTATAAGCCCTGCAGCGTCCTGCAATCGACCAGTGATGCTGTTACTAAGGCACTTATCAGACGTGACGGTGCTCTGAGAACCTCAGCGTTTCCAAACACAGTCTTACGCTTGCTTTCGTCTTAGTTGAAACAATAGTATCGCAACTAAGCTCGGATATCCTAGCAGAGAATGAGATCTGACGTTGATGAAATATGAAATACTTAGCTCAGTTTTGCGCCGTATCATATTTTCTTATACGATCCGCCTATAGATGCACTTCTCCCGTGGAGGTCATTCGTGCAGGACTACGTAACATGTTTCTATAATGGAGTAACATCAGCACATCGCTTAGATGCAAAAATAGACATCCTCAATCTTGCGGAAGATTGTTTCCTCTATACAAGCTATGAATAAACGAGATAACGAGCTGGGAAAAAACAAAAAATACGAATTGATGTTTCTATCAACCTGAGAGGGTCTAGTGACAGAAAGCACACACAACTCGTCGAACTATTTGTTCTGAGTGATTCACATGTAACGGTGATACTTGCCCGTCCGTGTATGAAAGAGATCCTTTTAATTGATATCAACAGAAGATGTTGTGTCTTCGTTCTCCAACAAGGCCGATCGTCCTGTAGCCTCGTTTCAAGGTTTATTGTTCGGCAATATGTAACACCACAAACATTAAACACCTGGCTTGACGGAAATAAGGGCAACGCCTGATGCTTGCGGGTCCGCAGCTGTCACGTAGAGAGCATCGATGACGGTAACGAGGATGCACTGACATATGAGGTATCTATGTCGGCATTTCGAAGACACCCAGAGTTCCGCAGCTATGTCCGAGTCATATGCTACTGATGCGCCCGGGGTGTGTGGAGGCAACCTTAGGTAGCTGAGAATGAATGTTAGCTTCCATATTCAATACCAGGCTTCGTCATTTTGTGCTTACTAGATAACGTTGCCAACGGTTTCCTTATTGGCTCTCACTCCCTTAGCTGTAGTGTTGCCACGGCTCGACTCGACTCAACTCGGCTCGACTTCGGACGGCTCGGCTCCGGAACGACTCCGAAGTCAAATGAAAGATTGACTTCGGCTCGACTCGGCTCCAAGTCACGGAACTTTGACGAGTCGTTGATTGCCTACCCAAATAGGAAATTACAAAAACTAGACTTCAATAACTGATGATTTATAGGCAAAGCTAGTGCCAAATCCTTTAATAAATGTAGATATATGTAAATTCTCAAGAAATCTGGCAGTTTTTGGTGCATACAGGCAGCAAAGACTGTAACTTGGTGGCTTTGGAAAAATAGAGCGGCAAAAGTGCGGCTATTTAAATATTATTTTCTCATGTTACATAATTTTGATGCTTACCTGCTGCCGGTCAGGAATTTAACAGAAAGGGAGGATAGTAAGTGGTTGTCCGACTCCCCCTAACATGTACCAATCATATCAACCCAGTATCTTGTGTCCATAAACAGTGATCAAGGTACACTAGGTCAAAGTAGAGACACTTCTTCCAAAACTGGATGAAGTCATCGACTCAGCCGACTTCAAGCCGTTAAAGTCGAGTCGAAGCCGAGTCACAACAACGACTCGGGCACAAAACGGCTTGACTCGACTCCGTCAAATTTCGACTCCGCTCGACGACTCAGCGACTCTGAGCCGAGCCGTGGCAACACTACTTAGCTGGCACACGGTGGACATCGACCACCCGTTACTCATTTCTGCGAGTACATGTGGACACAGTGTTCTAGGGCATTCCTTGATGTCCAGTCTGGGTAGTGAAGCATACTGATACGGAAGATCTGGGAAGGAGTAGGCGGCATATGAATGACACACAAAAAGATTACATCGCGAACGACTCACTTGCGCCTACTGCGATTTATTCCTACACCGAACTCCTCGGCACCTCAGGTTCACTCAGCTGAAGGGCAACGGAATGAGGTATTGGGTTTTCGTGCACAGGCTCATCAAGTTCGTCAAACGGTGTGAAAGGAGATGTATTCCCTGAGAGACCCTTGACTCGTACAGGAAAATCGTTGAAAACTCCACTCCACCCTCATCTCAACGCGATCCAGATATGTTCGGATGCAACATTGCTGGTAAGACTGGAGCTCCATATGTTTACCGTCTTTTTTATGTTTTTCCCGCAAAATGTCCCGTTCAGAGAGTGTATACACGGCCACGCCGACTTTGCTAGCGTCATTATATCTAAAAGGGAAGATGCAAATCTGATGATGCACGAGCACGTCAACAGAAAGGAATGAAGGAAGTGAATCTGCACGAACCCAAAATCTATACAGGCTACCACTAACACTTCTATAGAAAACTGGATATCGCGTAGCTGTTTATTGACAGGAACAGAAGAAGCAGATGGGATAGACCAGTAAGCGTATTCACCGATTTGAAACTATCCTCGTAGGCGATGCCGGTATGACCATCGCTACGAAAGAGAGAAACGGTCGCGTTTCCGAGCAAGCTTATCAGCCTTCAACGTTCAGCACAACGAAAAGAGCGAAAGTAAAGACCTCGTACAAGTAGCATGTTCTATGAAAATACAGCCTCGCTGCCACTCACGCAACCGTCCTCATTTTGGCGATTTACCAAGGGAAAAAGGTGTAGCGACAGTGTAAAACAGTAGTGAGGAACGGGCATCCTGGTGGTAAGGGAACGAAAGTTGCAACTTTGTTTGCTGTTGTTAACCCGAACCGCCATCGACATCAGGCATCGTAATCCAGTGAGGTGTCTATATACTTCGTTTTCCACATATCATCTGACCTTTTTTGAATAGAAGTTCCGAAAACTGACTTTGTTACTGATATGATCTGCTACTTTTCGTAATCGCTCCGAAAATGTACTGTATTCAGGCGACGACAGCAGTCATTTTCCGACGGATTATCGAGAAAACCCTTGCAGCGACAACCGGGAACTCCTCGTCGCTTCTCTGCCAATTTTCTGAGTCCTCCACAGTCGATCTCGGTACCGTCGCATTATCTACCGAGAGATGTAATAGCTGAGACGTCGATCTACCACAAGTCCTTGAAGCCTGGCAACGCTGTGAAGGGATGTCATTGTCCTGACACAGAACCAGTTTGTATATCCCTTTTCCGATGGCTGATAACTAAGGAAGTTCCGTGATTGCGCTGAAGCGTCCCGACCTGTGCGGGGGAGTCCGTTATGTCTTATACTTACTCAGACCTTTTCGACTCCCATCATCGTCTCATCATTGCCTGCCAGTGGTTGGGGAACAACTCCTCCATTTGTTTGACGCTCTCGGCTCTGATTATTTGATGACGAGTTGATTATTAAATCCTTGTCAGAAGAGTATGATCTCCAGGCTGTACGCTCTCTGTATCGCTTTCCTCCTCGGCATCCATACACTACTGACATGAATTTAAATAGATTATAGCTAGGTAACTTCGTCAGTGCTTGCGTAACAACGTCCAGTTCATTCCAGGTACCTTACACTTCGATCAAAGCCGACAAATGCCGTCCCAAAGATAGCATTGTACTTATCATCTAATCCATATGAAGCCTTTAAACACAAGTTCTGGCGAGACGAGATGCACGTCTCTGGAGTGAAAACTCTCTCCAGAATCACGAAGCATGTAGGTTCTTACCTAGAGGAGATTTTAGACGGCTTTGCTCACCTTCCCATGGGTTGTATTTAACCCCCCCTTCCCACCATGAACGTCATCTTATTTTAAGCTAAGCGTCGACTCAATAGAATGGTCACGTACTCACTGTGTACATTTGATGTGTGTGCTTCGAATGTCTGCTATACCATGGGCAACTTGAAGGTGAGCGTCTATTGCATCTCTTCCCCCCTTGTAAGGACAGCATGGCCGACAACGTTCCTCACCAAGACCTTGATGACGCTATCAACCGCGGGGTTTCCTTTGAGTCATGGAAGACTCTACAATCAGTTCCTTCCAACGCAACTGTAGTTCGCGGTTAGTCTAGTTGTCGTTGGTGCAGTGGTATCCAAACGCTTAGTTTTCATCGTAGACCAAGTCAGCTTCTACCACGACCGCTATGAAGCATCCGGAAAAACTATGTTTCAGCTCATACGAAACAACCACAAAGTCATCATCTGGGGACCCCCCCTGGTCAGGCGTGCTAATCTCACGATGCTGCTCGAGTTGATAGTATGCAGTTAATTTCATCGAATATCTCTCCAGAGAAGCTCACAACATCGATAGGAATCACTTCTTAATTTCATCGACTTTGACGACATACGACAATCAACGTTGTATATCGCATGGGACGGCCACTCTCGCCTGATTCCACAGGATGATGAATTCTTCCAAATACCATACTTTGCGGGATATCGTTGCGTTGATGACAGCCAACTCCAAGTTACCGAATGGTTACAGGCCGGCTGGAAGCGGGCCTTGTTGGACGGGGTCAGACCAGTCGGTAGGTGTATATTTATCATGATCCTCGCCCTGTACAAACTATCTATTGAACAGAAGTAGAGTACGCATATAATCGAACTTCGGCATTGGCCTTGCAGTGCATGATAAATGGTTTCCGAGACCTGGAAGCACTGGATTTGACTACTCCAGTTGTGGCTTGTCTGGCTCGTGACGGTCGCATGATCGGAGTAGTCAAAGCTGTGGAAGAAGGAGCACGAATGATGTCGTATAAGGATCGAACCTTAGTACGCATTAATCCGAGAGCGCTTCGCTTATCTGATCTTGCATAGGTCTACAGCGCCTTTGGGAAGATGCAGGGGCGACATATCTATCTTCTTGATGGTCACGACATGCAGCCATCTGCCGTTTTGATAGTCGGCAATAAAGTAAGGTTCGTCGACATGGCACTCAAAAGATGGTTCAGCTCCAATATTTTCATCTACGACCGAACGATACACAATAAAGAGCAGCTGGAACGAGCGCAGAAGGCCCACTGGAGGCAGGCTGAAGTGCTCTTCGAACGCATCTTGAATGCGAGAACAGGCACCAGCAACCGATACCGAGAATGCGAATATCGCCTTGTCAACATCATTTCTGCACCAGAATTGCCTTTGACAGCATCCTCGACAATTCCTCCGGTTACATCCAAAAGGCGGAAAAAATGCAAGAGAAAATGCACTGAACCACAGCAACGACGGGATGTAGCTTGTGACAGCGAATATTTGCCCGGACAGGACAAGGGATATCTTGACACGGCGCTATAAGACGACATTGGTTCAATGTGATGGGATCGGAAGCGGGCGCCTAACACAGGAAAGCCTTTCCGAATAGTAGCCTCCGTATACCCCATGACGCCCATTCCGCTAGTTGGCAGTACTTATCCCAGCTCCATCTAATATTCTATTCTATCCACCCATGCCCAACCCCATTAGTTATGACAGAAATAATTTCGAATTCAGCTAGCTCAGCTTCGAGGGCTCTCCCGTCATTAAACTTTGATATCACGTTTTTTCGAGTTGTGCTTTATAGTTCTCCGGATTATATTCAGTGTGTAGATAGATGATCATCATGTCGATTTCTTCCGTCCTTATCTACGATAGGTCCACATCGGTCCTGTGTTCCATTAAGTGTCCATTCGGACCTGCCACCTGGCGTCCTCGTCCTTTGGAGGACGAAGTTATGTTAGCGACTTGAACATCTTGTAAAGACCTGTTAATGGAATAGCCGCCGGCTAATTCCTTATGCAGTTGACGTGTCTTGTTATCAGACGGTCGCAGGTATGAAATTCAAGAAGCGCTTGTCTTAAAATACACCAAGCATCGTGTTCTACTTGAACATGTATGAAAAGAAAATGGGAGGGAGGAGGATACGTTGATACAGATATATATATAAAATAAGATAGGAACGACGTTGCGATTACCTTGCTTGTCAAGGTCTCTGTGGTCAAAACTCCGCGCTGACCAAGGCCACCCTAACTCGTGATATTCAACGTGTGTGGCTAAATTCCACCACTAAGGCAAGCCAAAGACTCGGTCACTCCGGCTGAACGCTACGACGAGGGCCGTAAACGTCATGTAATTTTGAGAGGGCACCAGTATAGAGTCCATTTTGGATGATGTTGACATAGAAAATGTTAATAACATCTTAGAGGATCGTGGGGGTAAGCATATATTCTCCGAGAAATTCAATAAGGTTGGCCTGAACTCATATAACAGGTCCGAGAGGCTGATTTCATCGCCAGATCATGGAAGAATTTCTATTGCTTCATAGGCAATTGTAATTCCTTTTTGCAGGAATTTCTGAGAACCTCTGCCATAGTGGTGACTTCATTCTGTTGTGCAAGGATTGAAAGGCCTGCCGGGCAGATGCACTCCATTTTATTGACGGATCCGACATCAAGTGCAGCCTCGACTCGGAAAGTATAACCAAGTCAGTAATTGTAAATGCTCTTGGACGCTGTTTACCCGTCTCTGAGTGTCTACCACCGTGTTTATACAAGGAGCGTAGGACCATTGTATCATAAATTTTTCTCTCTAGTGGAAGAGCCTGAGATACGTCCCAAAGCTCGACTGGCGGGTTCTGATAATGTACTGGTAGTTAGTCAGGGCAAGAGTATTTCATTCAACACCAAAGCAAATAAGGGTGCCAACCGCTAAGCAAGGTATTGGAGGCATCGACCGATGACCGCTAGTATCAAAGTGTTCTGTGGCAAAACTGCACGGGACTAACTCAAAAGCTGCCAACTCAACAAGCACAAATATTGATCAAGTTAAATTTCAATTTCAAGAGGGAACGATCACGTGGTATACAGAACAGCGCGTCTCCGCTATAAAGCCACGTTCCTGATACTGATAGTAATACTTTATGTGCCTTGGTCACAGACTTCCACAAATTCGCTGTTTTGTTCAGCCCCATATCCTCGCTAATTTGTCTCGATGGATCGAGGTATTTCGCGTTAAAGTTGTCCGGTAGGAAAACGGATTTTTCTTCTCCTCGGAAGCACACCCTCGCGTAAGGCAGTATAAAGCAGGTATATACGTATCCTCAAAGAAGGTTTTAATATTAGATTGAACCATAAAGATAAGAGAAAGATGATAACTACTTCGCCACCGCACCTCATGATGTCCAGAATGTATCCAGATTCCAAGGTCTTCCCTCTTTAGGTCTGACAGTTTTGTTAGATCTCGTTAAGTGGTTAATTTGGTTAAAAGTGTCCGAACCGGTGTCAGGATTCATAGAGTATTATCCGGGGTCCTGGGATCACCCATTGTCACTGGAGATCTGAGATCTTGCCACTTTCTCCTTTTGGATTGGCCTTCTTGAGGCCACCTCACGCCTCTGAGTTTGGGTTTAAAGGGACCGTTCCGGGCCTGAGGTTCCTTGACAGTCAGTGTAATAACTCTGCCGGCCTGTGCTTGACGGACTTGATGTGCGGTGACGAACTAAATAATGTACCGTTTCTCGTGGATTTATATTTCTACAACCTTCTAATTCAATAACGACGTCGACCTAAACGATCATCGATCATCTTTGAGCTCCTCCACGTTAACGTTCAGCGTTATTTGAGTCCTGGGACCCCGTCCCTAGCAATTTTGGAACTTTGTTCATTGCCCTACGTGGATTGGATCAGATTCGGTACCTCATAAGATATGAATAAGTTTTACTGGTGGTAGGTTCAGTCGCGCGCGTTTCGCCTTGAATGTCGTCTGAGTAATAGACGTTGGCAATGGGTGTTCTTGTTGCGATACGCAACTTTTACAGTACCCTTCTTCAAGTAGAGGGGATACCTTTGAGCATGCGCATGCAGAGGAAGAATACTCCGCTTTGCAGAAGCAGCAGCGGAAAGTGACGCACATCGTCCTGAGGGGATGGTCGCTGAAGAGAGGCGACTTCTCGATTTTAATATCCCTGCAGTGACTTTATAGCCATCTTCCCCGGCGGTTCCCAAGATGTATGTCCGTTGTGAGCTTGTGACTCTTACCCAATTGAGGCACGGGGGCAAAGTCAGTGGTGGCCACATTGGAAATAACGGTGAACTTTCATCCGTTATTTCATGGCAATGATGCCATCACAATGGCCCGCCGAGATACCGTGGGAAGCAACATATGTACCGGACCAAAGACGAGGAGCACGAAGACACTCGAAGCCGAGTCTTTTGACAACTTATCGTACATACAACGCAAAATTCACCAAGAGTAACGCGTGTCTTGTCAAAATGAGGAGAAAGAAATCAGCCACATCTGATACTCATTTTCTATCATTTCCCTCTTTGAGCGGGTTGAAACTTGAGACGATTAATCTATCACTCTTATTGTCTTGAGTATCCCTTTTTCTGCAGACATTATACGTGCCGAAAGACGAAAGACACCACTTTCCCCACCCGCCACATATTCATTCCTGCCCGTTGGCCAAGGAGTAGGACAAGAAGCTTGCGCCTTTGCATTTTTGAAATGAAACTAATTGTAATTGTGATAACTACTGTTTCCAAACGAAATCTTGTGTAACGGAACGGGATCCCACGCACAGCGGGTTAAGGATTTTGAAGATCCGCCCAAAGTCCTGATGAGACGAGATCCTTGCAGGGCCTAGCCTGGCGGCAAGTTGCTTCGAAAATCACACGCGCGGGGAAGACACGGGGGGGTACATTAAATTCCCCGTCTATTCAGATACGACTTCTCGACCATCCTGGCTTGTTCACGATGTCGACATCATGTTTCAGCCCCCAGCAACGAGGTCTGGCGATTTAGTATATCATAGTATGCCTTCTGGGCGGGCTACACACACGGGGTTTCCATAACGGGCCTGTATTACAGCTAATCTTAGAACAAAAGATATGTGTTCATAGCAACGCACCAATCACCCGCAATGTTGCAACATTGAAACAATCTGTCCTCCAACGTTTTAGACGTAGTTCACACTGGTCAATTCACAGCTACGTCCTGACAGTGACCTGGATATCACGAAAACTTGGCGTTGAATACTAAGAATTTTTGCAGCCAAAATCACCTGAGATACAGAGGTGTGAATGACACGCGCCCGAGGAAACGTGCGTTGCATATGCCCGCTCGGCGCCGATGATGTGATCCGAATTATGTTCAACCAAGCAAACCACTCAGCCGTGAAGCATGATGATTGACCTACAAAGCAATTCTCACCCAGTCTAAAGAAAAAGAAAAGCCTACTCCAATTTTTGCGTAACGAACAGGTGGGTCCTTATGGGTCCGTTTTTTCCCCACTGGAGTTGATGTCCCTGTATGAGATCTCCAGGAAACGATTGGTGGCGGCCCTGGGACAACATCAAATTCACACACCGAACATCACGGAACGAAGAGAGGTATTTGCGCAATCTGTAGGTGACCTGTACCCTAGCCAGTCGAGCGCCAAGGAAATAATGTCGGTGGAAAGCCAAAAGAAGGATGGGGAATAGAAAAAACAGGAGGGACGAGATATAATATACATATGATTTGAACATGTCACTGCAATTCTCGAAACCTAGGCATGAAATTGTATATAAATCCATAAGCAATTTACACCGAGCTCATACAACCGATGGGTCGACATAGTTGAGCTCGTTCAACTGATGTCAGCAACGACAGCACGCTGGAAAAGGAAAGACTGCTAAAAGATTCGTTCTCTGGCTTCTCTACAGTCTGCATAAGAATAGCTTCAAGCGGGAAAAATGAAGTAGCGAAAAGAAGGAGAAGACGATGCCTAAATGGCTCGAATGCCAATCATGATACCATAGTTTCGTCAGCAAAAAGATTTGACTTTGATTGTATCGCGAGACTATGGCCACTGACATGACTCAGAGATCTACAAAGGAGATTCTTCGCAATTAAGTGCTGATAGTCAGATTAAGAGCTTACCTGTTCGACAGAGTCTGCAGCTGTACAATCAAACAGTTGGCTTAGGTCGAACATATTATTTATCATGTGGACCACGAAAGAGGCGGATAAGTAATGCGTTGTGAAGTTTCGTTGGTCTGCTAACCCCGATAATGTGCCCAAGGTTGGTTTCCACGATTGAGAGCGTGTATGGCCGCTGAAAGTGATGCTGACATTGCTAGTGTCAAACGCTGAACAATAGTTTCTAAACCATAAAGTGGGGCGAAACGAGCATAAGGGCCGCTCCAGTCGCGAAGAGATCTGGAGGCCGAGATAGAGAGCCAATGGTGCACAAGCACGTAGCAAGCCGCATTGTCGAGGCTTCCGAGTTCCCGTGGAGGCTTGACAGCCGATTTCAAGATGACGATATTCGCTGATTTGGAATTTGTTCTCATAGGTGATATCAGCGCCACCATCGATAAGAGAGAAGGAACGGGTCCTGTTCCCAAGCAGTCCTATCAACCCCAAACGTTCAGCACAATGAGAATTCGGTGAAAGTAACAGCGCGTACAAATAGCTGCCCGGTACGATCTCATGGTCATTCACACGGGCATATATCCTATTCGGCCAGCTGTCTTCCATCTTGATGATTTGTCGAAGAAAAGGCACAGCGGTACTGGAGTAGGTGTAGAACAGGGGACCGCGATGTTGAAGGGAAACAACGTCACTGTTTACCACTATTGTGGTTACACCATTCGATGACAATACCTTGTCCTTGTTCAGTTACCACCATGATCTCCGTTGCTCACCACTACAACTTCCGGCATCGTCTAGGCTTTTCTTAGCGCTTGTTAATAGAGTCTGACATCGTAGGCGAAAGACCTTGGTGTTGTATTGAGGTACACATCTAATTTTCTCTCTTTGGAGGCGACTGACCTTGAGCACTGATAGGTGTACAACGACGACATTTGTACAGAATGGCAATTCATTTTTAAACTCGTCGACATCCATGTGCTTGATCATAGAACTACGGCGCTACCAAATCCGATCCTTCTAATGGCCCCACTGTCGAGATAACGCCGTATACGCGAAGCCACAGGGACAGAAGAACTCAAACCCTCAGTACGTCTTGTCAATTTTTTTTGCCTCGTGTTCCGACGTCGCACTTTGTTCAGTCTTGCTTGAAGTTGGGAATGGCATTGGTATTCGGATTGTGCAAATTGAATACTGCACCCTTGTAATGAACCTTTGAGACTGCACGATGCTTGTGTGAGTACATGTCTTCTCCATAAAATCACTTTTTTTATTACTAACGTGAATACAGGGTTCCTCTACGGGAATGTTGCCGTCATCTCCCTTCTCGTTAGCGCCAGTATCTGACAATGATGGTCCCTGTGATGCCGCAAGTAGCGGTTATTGGATATCAGGCGAGTGGCTCAACCTGACCGGAGGAGCCATGCTCGGCGCCATCGAACCAATCACCAGTTTGCCGTGTATATGCAAAGCCTACGGCCTCCGAGCGTTCATACGTGCCACGAATACTAAGGAAAGCTTGGTTTTTTGAACAGTCGTCATGTGCGTCGCTTTTCCTCTGTTCTTCGTCCTGAAATTGAATGTCCTCCAGATTCCAAAACCTTTTGAGTGCATCGGATTATCTCTACGGGACTCAAGGCGACAACAACTTCAATCAACACCTGTAGTTGTATATCGTAAAGAGATCTTTGGCAGCACAAAACCCAGATCTTTCGTCGAGGGAATATCATCCTCTCGACTTCGTTGCAGAGATATCACCGTGTACGCGGGGCCGCGCAACCCAAGAAATTGACGGATCCACAAATCATCCATCTTCACGCTGCTTCGACAACTGCGTGGCTTTTGTCTGGATCTTCGTCGAAATATCAAATGTTCTATAGGTTTCCGACCTTCTGGGCGCATTGGACCCTTTCTATAAGCAACAAACTGGTGCCTATCCTTATCTACGACAATAAAGCCCGTTATGATACGTCCGAGCCTGTGACGTAACTAGATGAGGACGCCATTACCGTTTATCGCGGAGGGCTAGCCAGTCTACGTGGAGTTTATCGTGAAGATACCGCATACACAAAGCCACAGCTACCTGAAAACTCGGCAGATTCAATTTGCTTGTATGTACATTCAACTCGCTTTGATGATTTGTACAAACATCGTCTTTTGCTAGATCTCCGTTCGGAACGGCGGTTACATACCTTCAAGGCGTGTCCACTTAAGGTGTTACCCGTAGACCGTGTGCGCAATGGAAAACTCAACTAGCTGTATTCGCGTCACCACCGAGCTATTGGGTGTCCTTTGCACCAGCAAATCGAGCCTTACTTGCGACGGTCATGTTTAGTCGTGCGTGGCGGAAAGGCCGTAATGATGTATCGAACCGGAACCGCTTGTTCCTGATTTCCACAAATTTACACAGGCGGTGACGGCAGAGCTTATGGAGCAAATAGTCGTCGTCGACGATGAACCTTGTCACCGCTCTTTTGTACCCATCTCTCTGGACCTTGCCGTTCTTGCTTGCGACATCAAAGGTGATTGGTGAGATGGCCACACGGTCTAGTCGAGCCCGGTATTGCTCTACCATATGACGTCAGAGATGACGATCAACGTTCAACGTTCAACCACCATACATACTCAACAGCGTGATTGAGACGGCATGAGCCTTTGTGGCCGTAGCACATGGTACGCCATGACCCGGCCGTTCCTCATTGGGACCTGGCGCCGGGAACACCACCACCACACGTCCCATCTCACACCTATCCCCTTCAGCTGCGCATTCACTGGGTACCCTATTTAAGCCGCTCTCTTGACCGCCCAAATTCTGGGTAACTCATATTCGAGCCAGCACGAAGGGGTTTCCCCCTGTGTCTGACTCACGAGGACGTAGGGCATCACTGTTCATGAAGAGGGTTTGACGAAATTGCATGGTATTCATATCCTTCCTGCGATCCGGGGTAGAGGAACAAACAATTGCATAGTGTTACTATCACATTGAAGTGATCAGACGACGCTTGGCACCTAGCTGATGGCTCTCACACAAAATGGCAGTACAGGTGTAGAACAACAAACAATTGCAACGGCCTTTCAGCGCCGATGCGGTTGTCGTAACTACGCTAAATCATTGGCAGACACACTCGTCCTATCAGCTGCGCTGGTTCAATTTTTGGCTGGGAAGATTCGGAACCGAAAGGGAATTTGAAACGAATGATGGATTGCCATCATGATGCTACATTTTGTCCACATACTTCCGTGTGCCTGAGTGATACCATGCCATGTAATCGTGGACGTCGTAGGCTGTCGATCGGTCGGTAGGTAGGTAGTGTCCACACAGCAGTTTCCAGACATGACGTATACAATCAAGGACGTATCGGAAGTTGGCTTTGCTGACGAACGTGCTGCCGTAAAAGCTCTGCTGAAGCCCATTTATCTGGACCTGTTCATCCGTCGGACCATCTTATTTGCTCTACGATCAGTATTGAATCTACCGATGTCGTCACTTGTTCAAGGATGTGCTTCTACTGGTTATCAGTGCTGCCTGGTAGCCAATAATAGGCGACCTTTCTTTTTTAAAGGCACCTTGAAACGATCACTACCTGTATATCATCCTGGGTCAAAATCGTACATGATGGGGC
>JAUEPU010000133.1:0-135176 GCA_030435615.1 Armillaria luteobubalina
TTCCATTGAATGAGACTTCAGTTTTGTTCGCTTCCTTTTCGTTGGTGTCTTTCTGACATGCTATCATCAGCCGGTTGAAGCTTGGACGCAGAACATAAGAGTATTTTGTACTTCAAGATAGGGTATTACACGTGGACTAGATCATCCAGCGTCTCCGCTGTGCTTTAACATTGCCTAGAAGCTGTTACCCAACAGACGAGGCGCCATATCTGGTCTTGCAGAATAGGCATGGACCCAGAGAACGCTTACTGGCGCGACCAGATCTATCTTGCTGCTTTCCATTGTTTTAAAAATAAGACAGAGATCGAGTGACGCGTCTCCGATTCACATGCGTTCGGAGTGCACCTACAAGCCCAGTCGTCGGTTCAGCAAGGAAGGGTCGTCGCGTCTCACGCGCACATGCCGTAATTTGATATAGTTCATACGACGTACAAGGGAGTATGCACGTCATCAGCGCCCTTTGTCATGAATCTCACAGCCCGTAACGTTCCTTCGACGTAACATTTAGGTTCTCTCTGGATGCTGGAGACGTATTTGTGCTTGACACGATTGAGAGACGTTGGTGAACGGACCCATACCTGCCGGATGAGTGAACGAGTGGACGTCTTGCGTTCCAAGTGGGCCTGACACGACATGGCGAGAGATGAGGGTACAACAACGTTTCTGCGACAGTACCAGACCGAGCAGAGAGGCTGAAGGAAGAAATGTAGATTGTTTGGCGAAATCATCGTCATCTTGAACGCTGGCTGTGTACGGGATGGTTCGTCGCCGGGGTTCCTCAGCCGGTGCAAGGCTTGGGACGGTATGCGTCAGGAGCCTCCTTGGGATTCACGAGAAGAATTCATCAAGGAAACTCTCGCTCGCCCAGAAACAGCCGAATGGAAATGAATTCTGTTCGAGATAAAGCTAAAGGACGACGATCTTGGGGACATAGCTCGTGCGTGATCTCGCTTTTCTTTGCTTTTCTGACTAATAGCAGAATTATTTGTAGGAAACTCTGCGACCTCTTCATGGTCTTGCCAAGAATGAGGACCGTCCGATGCGAGTCCATCCACCCTCGTCACTAACGTGGGCCGAGCAGTACCCAAATAAAGCAAGATAATCGCGGGGATATGAACGGTCGTATCGTCAACTTCGATAGGCTGATGGCTGCCCATACTATATGGTGGTTCATAGTGGAAGATTTGACGCTCTTCATACTCGCCGGGATCAGTGTGTGTGTCTTCTCTTCCAAAACACATCCAACCTTTCTTGATGGAGCTCCCAGTCCATGATGCGTGACCTGACGGTCACTTGATATCAGAGCACCTTATGCTCAATCATTGTCCAGCAGATGTACTACAGCATTTTCCGAGTCCTTGCCTGTGTGACATATATCCTCCCCTTTCTCTTCCCTTCCGAACTTTTCCCCTTCGATGTGACTCTTGCCCAGGTACGTGTGGAAACTCGCCCTCTTTGGCCAATCATTAACGACAGACATTTATTCTAGTCACGGGCAGGCCACGCCGCCGCGGGACGTTCTCTTCAAGGGGATCATGGACACCATGGAATATCAATCACTAGGTAATGTCTCCGTGATTTCGTTTACTTGAAGTAAAGTACGATTGCTTATTGGACTTTTTGGTGAGAATTTTGTTATGTATTTGTTTTTGTACCCTTTTAACTTTTGAATTCATTCCGCTTCACCGTTTTGTCAGACACGACTGGAAATGGTTCCGCTACACGTATCTCTTCCTGAGCAACTTTCATTCAGACCCTCATCAGATTTCGATACTAAGTATGATATCCAAAAAAATAATTCTATGAATGACCTACCGCATGCTGATGGAAGTACTGATCTTTTCTGTCGCTAATGATTTACGTCCGCTCCACAGCCCCTTCTCGATTCAGGCGAGTGCCCGTATGACTGTAGAGCGGATAGCCATGAACTGCGAAAAGGATGGTGCAATAAGTCCTACTATTAGGATATTCATGAAGAATGTCAATTTTATTACCTACTGTCACAATCTCTCCCGTTGTGAACTCGTATCTTGAACATAGTACTGAGCCTGTAACTTCTAATCTAGTCTCTTTATCTGCGGTTCGAATGGCAGATGAACATAACATAGTCCTATCTCCCGGAATATCTTGGATCAGCTGTTGCTGGTTCTACCGTTACTGTATCGTATCCTATTTATAACGAGCCCGGTATCTATACTACTCAATAGGTAGTCAATTGAATGAGCAACGCAAGCGGCGTATCTTGATGGGGAATAAAGATCACGCGGCTGGGGAAACTCCAAACAACATGAATTCACTGTCTGTGCAGTACAGTTGGAGATTTACGCCAATTTGAAGAGTTCAAACGTAAAGAATCTGCGGCGAGTTGGGAATAGAGGTGGCGTTCACGTCCAAATCGAGAAGACATCAATTGATCGACTGCGATCCGCCGAGCCGTCTCCGTTCTTGGATCAGTCCCAAATCAAACCCGCACTGTGCTCAATGCTTCTTTCAAAGAATTCCTCCTAGCTGACGACGAGACTTCTCTTCTTATTGGGATCCTTGCCGAGCTCTACTACTGCTCGAAAGCCTCTGATTCCAAGTTGTGATCTGTTTCAAACAAGGGCTGATCATCCGTGCAACAGTCTCCTCCGCGTCGCCAGCATGGAAAGATGTTCGTTCCTATCTTTTCAGAGCGCAGTATCTTTCTACGTTCCCGAGATCTATCATCCAATGGCGACTTCGGTAGTCGTGCGGTATTCTCAAAGTCTTCTATTAGTCTTCGAATACCGCTTCTTCAGCGCGGAGGCTGAGCTTTGGCTCTGTCGCTGTAGTTACTCTTCATTAAACGATGGGTAAAGAACCGCTCATTGAATGGTCAGTCTTCAGCTCAATGTGTCAACGTCTCACTTTGTACGCGCTGCAAGGCAGATTCGATGGGCTTTTTAGTCTGATAATCATAAAAAGATGAAGGACCTGCTTCCATTCTGATATTTCTTGTTGCTCACTTAGGCTCATTAATTAATCTTCCAATCAGCATAAGGACTATCGGAACAGGCTGTTTTTACGACTTGTCGCCTCCTTGTCCAATAGCAAATACACACTTGTCTGGCTCCACGCAGCACCTTGCATGATCATCACGAATTTGATCTTGGGCTCCACTATATAATGAGTTAAAGGCTCGGAAACAAGACCCTATACCGTTTCTTTACTGGTCTTCGGAATCACCGTCATGACTACTGTGACATATCTCGGGACTGCTATACCAGAGCTGACCGACAGTCAGATCAAAGCAATTTTCGCTACTCTGGACGCCGAGTTCAACACTCTAATGCTTAATGCATTATTTCATGGTAAGCGAAATTGTGCTCCTGAAAGGATTTCAGTCGACCAACTTTGGCTTGAAGGAATATATACTGGAGTGGTAGCCGTCACATTGTGGGCTGTTGGTTGGTGCTCTACATTTTTTTTGATGTGTATCTCTTTGACTTGTATGTCTAGGCTCAAGGAATAACTCTCGGGATTATAGGAGGCACCTTCTTGTCCTCACCATCCTGATTTTGTATATTTTGGCGACTGTCGGCCTCTATTGTGGATGGGCGAATGTTAACTTGTCCTTTATCACCGATGGCGAAAATTTTTGGACGGCATACAACGCTACTCCCAGCATTTCAATGGAATTGACTATCGGGATCATTGCAATTCTGAGCACGGTTGTTGCTGATGCTACTTTGGCATGGGCTTCCATATTATTTTTTTTTGGGTAGGTTCGCTTATGGATATCTAGATATGGCGCTGCTGGATTGTTTGGGGTCGCTCATGGCTCATTGTGCTCATTCCGATTGCTTGCACTTCCTTAGCAATAGGTACGTCTTTGAATTGACCACTCATGATTTACAACCTCTCAACCCCGAACTACATCTAGCCAGCAGAGGGATCGTAACATATTACTACACTTTCGGATCTAACCCGTCACCGCAAGCCCTATTCCTCGAAAACATTGTAAGCTGGTCCACGATATACTCCTCAGTCGTATTGGCCACCTTGGTATGGTGCACAATCCTCATTATTTATCGTATTTGGAGAGTGGGAGGTGCTGCTGGGAGGCTACACGCATATCAGAGAGTGATAGAGATGCTTGTCGAATCTGCATCCCTCTATTCTGCGATGATAGTTGTTTTGTTGGTGCTAGAAGCACGTAATGCGGTAGCGGGAGAGTATGTTGAACAGGTGACGATTGCCATGAGAGTAAGCATGTCCAACGTGCTTTATCTTTTTTTCCGTGTCATGATTAAACCGACTCTGCTAGGGAATAATGCCAACAATTCTAGTCGGCCGCGTTGCAGCAGGGCATGCACGCCCAGACGATTCCTGGAACAATAGTTCCCGGCCAAGGTCGACCCTTCGATTCGGAAATCGGTCGATTTCACAAACTGACACTGAAATGAGTGTTGGATCTGGACAGGATGAATCTTCACTAGTAGAACCGGAATTGGAAGAGGGTTTGAAGGACAGTACAGAAGTACGCAGGGAGGGATCTGCGCCAACTGCCAGTGCATACGATTGTTATACACACGTCATCGGGACACCAAGCTCCGTAGATCACAGTGTTGTATGAAGTAATATGGGATTGCGATGTAATAGATCATCAAGTACAGACTGCAAACAATCGGTCGAGTATCAGGTAGGAAAGTATCCCGCATCGCTTCAAATAACAAAGATGCTTCGCAAGTGGAATATGTGACCACATGAACATCTGGTTGGAATAATCAATTCCAGTCGTACGACTGACCATATCAAAGCTTATACACACCGGTTCTGCGATGAGACGAGAACAATCGTACCAAGGGGAGCACTTTCGTTGAACTAAATCTTGCAGCAGTGATTAGCTTCGAGCAGAGGGTGAAAACCTGGAAGAGATATTAGGTCTGCTTGCGAGGATAATATACCTCCTCACGCACCTTCGGTGCCTTAGACAAAGTACTAGTGATATGAGAACGTGCATATCTCAGGTCTTGAGCACCTGAGATACTTGAACAGCCACTTAGTATCAACTCTAATCTTCCAGGACGACAGTCCATCCGAACTAAAGAAAATGTTTCTCGATATCCAGATAAATGCGTCAAGAGTAGCCATAAACAATGATTGAATGAGAAGCGGGGATTGCTCGAGCAGAGCACCATGGTTCCTGGACGAATGTTAGGTCTGCTCGCGAGGATATTATACCCCTTGACGCATCGGCTTCAAGTTTGGCGGAACACTAGGTACGGTAGAACACGCATACTTGGCTGGTAGGCAATCGAGATGGCTGGATCAGGCGTTGATGGTTGGTACTGTTATGTCAAGATATCGAATTATCGAGAAAAGCAACGCCGTCTAGATAATGTGTTAAGACTGGCCTTTGGTCTTGAAAAACAATTGAACGAAGAACGCAACAGGAAGTTGAGGCATCGACGTTAATCTCTCCTTCATTGTTGTACCTTTTTTACATTCCAACGCATCGCATAGGTATTGCTAGCGCATAAATCAAGACAGAGACAACGTAAGGTCCTGGCGTAGGAGTCCTCTGAGGCTACTCCGCATATACTGAGCTTATTCCCTTGCTAGGCCGGTCCATACTTCCGTGGCTATCATTGAGTCCACACAGCGCCAGACCCTCCAAGTGGTAGTTCGAAAAAAGGATCACCATCTGAAGAAGCTTTAATGGAGGCTGAGAGAAGGAAATTGCATGACGACGCACCCAGTCGTGACTCAGCGCCTCAGCGTTAGTTTATTTGGTGCCTAGCCAGTATATCTGCACTCTTTATCCTCGCCAGCAACCAAAAAAACCAGTAGAGAAGACGCAACAGAGCAAAATCTACACAGCATTCCCGTTAGTCAACAATCTAAGTACATTGGAGGGAGGAAACATACCTTTTCTGGCCCCTTAACGTCGCAAACGGTGCCCATACTACTCTGCAACAGTGGTATAGTGGAAAAAGGGAGTGAAGTTAAGAGGAATGGACTTATTCATGGCCATCGCTACGAAGAAGACCGTGACCGTGACGAATATGGCAGTCGTCTCACCTCTTTCCTTCCTTCCACCACGACGACGTGACTCGCCAGCGATAATTCTCACCACGACAAGAACGGCGTCAACAAGCGTTACTGACGACGCCCACCGCTGCCGATGATGGGAGAAGCTGCGCTTGGAGCAAGGACCCGATACCTACCGATAGTACGAGAGATTATCTTCCTCATGGTCCTGGTGATATCAAAGGTCGGTTTGACACCGTTATCATTGTTGAAAAGAGCTGAAGAAAGTATAGTTACGACATCTCCTTCACTGTCACCAGCACTCCCAACTCCTTATCGCTTCCTGGATGGGAATGCCAGTCAGCGCGGAGGACCAAACCAGCCCTGGTATCCAGCAGTGAAGGCGGGAGTCGGAGAGGCCGCTTCGTATGCCTGGTGCCAGTGGACAGGTCAAGGTGGAGGGTATGACTGCTTTGGCACCGTCGTAGTCAACCCCGATGAGCTGACCGGTGACGTGTGGTTGTATACGTTATTCGTTAGTTCATCGCGACGAGCGCGATGGTGCTGGGCTTCGTTGTCCCTCTTCCTGCGCTGGAAGTCAACCCAGTCTTCGGGTTCGTGACGCCGGTCCTGGCGCATCTGGTGCCAACGAAGATCGCGTTCCTTCGATGCCTCCTTATCGTGGCGGCGCTGTTGTTTGCTGACGGTCATCTGGAGCCACTGCTTGTATTCGCGAGCATCGAGAGTCGGCACATCGTCTGGGGTGTCGGCTAGGATATATGGTGTGCCATCCAGTATCGTGAGCGAGCGCTGCTCCTGGTCGAAGGGGTGTACAGGCGGTCCATGGCTCTGTACGACTGGCATGATGCTCCTCCAGGCTGTCACTCTTTCGGTGACCGCTACATGATCTCTCTGTTCCCAATGAGTCCTCCAATTCTGTCATTGAAATTGCATTCACTTACAAGGACTTCTCCCCCGTACGCGAGAATCATCGCGTCCCTCTCATACATCGGATCTCTCATTGCCCTAACTGTAAAAGCTCCCGCATCTTCTATACCAAACAGGTCGATCTGCAATGTGGCTATCAGTGGCGATCCTTACAAATACACAGTCGTACTCACAAGAATATAGAACCAGTCCCTAATCTCGGACTCCGCTACATCCCTGTCTTCCGAATTGTGGGGCGAGTTCATGTTGGAGGTTAATAGGTCGCTGTCCATTACTTTGTGGTTGGTACTAATTGCAAATCACGAGCCCTGAACTTCGGCCTTTGTTTTCTTTTCGGATGTGTGGCAAACTGCAGCACAAGTATGTTCCTCTTCATCTTTTGCGAAGCCCCAAAACTGACGGCGCTCACTTAGTTTGGTGTGGATCGTTGCCCGTGCATGCACGAAGAAATCCCCCTATGCGCGAGTTTCAGCTGACCCGTCACGGAGGCGCACGACGATAGCCAGGCCATCTTCGACACTGATATTTCTTCAAGGAATGATTTTCTTTCTGTTTTTTAAGCGGTTTAAACAGCTCAATCCATGCAGAACTTTGTGGCGTAATATCAACCTCGTTTCCAAGTTCACATGTGCAGTGTACACAACGGACTCAGGTAGGCGGTCGATATTTGTTACATTATTTTGATACGTTTCTGAGGGATACCTTAGATCTCTCTCTATATACGTGGCCGCCTACATACCCTAACTTCTTTTGTCTCCAAATACCCGGTTGTATTCTATCGAGAAGGCATGCCAAGCCTTCCTATACCTCTGGGCCGAAGGGACGTCATCGAATGAAATACTTCGTCAGTTAGCAAACAGTCATTGATCACTGTCGAACAGCTGCAGAGACGGAAACGGCTTCAGTCAATTCTTCTAGCAGCCAAGAAAATGCAAGCACACGGATACACAATGATTCGATACTCCGTCAAATGAACCTCGGTTGTGTACGTCTCTTTTCGTTGGGGTCCTTCTGAAATACCATAGTCATCCATTTGAAGTCTTTGTGCTGGGAAACGCGTATTTAAAGACCGGGCTTTCCCAGTACGAGGTGTATATTCACGATGTTCTAACATCGCCCGGCAGCCGTTATCCTAAGATAGTGAAGACAGCGCGATATGGGTCTAAGCCAAAGCATTTACTCTTCATTTAGGTATTGACGCGCTGCTCTCACAGACATCTATTGCTTGCGGGTGGGAGGTTTTATTTTTAAGAAGGGAACGAGAATGGTGTAGACTTTCGACCTTGACTATGAAGAAGATATCCTCATCCTTTTGTGGACTCGCTAGTACCGTTTCCGAGGACGGTATCATCTCTGTTTTGCGAATCAGAATGCCAAGTAAATAGCTAGAGAAAAGAGTATTGACAATTAAGTGTTCTTGTCGTTTGGAATTTCCTAGGTCGATCTATCGTTCACTGACTGTCTCCAAGGTCACAAATCATCTACTGCACGCATACCTGATATACGTCGGGCCAGATAATCCGGAAATCATGAATGCGCACCTCAACTCTGTGTACTGCTCTCCGAACCCTCTTCTAAGTCTGGTCGCACGCGTGAAGATGGGTTTTGTCCAGAAACGATGCTCAGTTCGTACTCGTTCTGCGAACTTGGTGAATCTACGAATCGAAGTGACGTGGTCGTGCTACTTCCACTCCAGGAGTCATCCGAGCGTGCATGCCCCGCGGCGATGCGGCCTACTAAAACTGTAGGCGCGATTCCCTAAATGTAGAGGAGACGTTGTAGTCGCAGAAACAAAAAAACGAATCGTGCTGGACGTACTCTTATCGCAATAGCAAATTCCTCAATGTATGCTCCGGCTATCTCATTACGAACCTCAAACACCAATAAAACGACTATCACAGCAGAATAGAGAGCCGCCGATTCTACCAACATCTCTATCACGCGATGATAAACTCGCATCCCTGCAGCGACACCGCCCAATCTCAGAATACGATACACAATAAGAATTGTGCACCATAGAAAGGTCGCTAATATAAGCGAGGAATATAAGATGGCCCAGTTGACAACATTCTGGAGGTATAGGGTTTGGGGCGACATATCTTCGATAGGCCCGTAAGAGGAGTAATAGGTTACGATTGCTCTGCTAACTGGATAAAATTAGTGACAAGTCGCAAAATTATTGGGCGAAAAATTGAACGCCGTACTTATTGCTAAAGTGGTGCAAACGATCGGAATGAGCACAACGCGCCAAGATCGGCCCCAGACAATCCAACAACGCCATATCTGTATGACTTTGTAAGTGAAGACTCTCGCAAAGGAAGCATTAAATCCCTTACCAAGGTAGCGTCCGCAAGAAATGTGCTCAGAATTGAATCTATTCCACCAGTCAATGAAATCGGACTGCTAGGATTACTAAATTCATATGCCGTCCAAAATGTTGTATTATGTTTGATGAAAGTTGAGCAAACAATTGTCCAGTCATAGTAGAGACCCACGGTCGCCAGAAGATACAGAAGAAGGATAAGAGCAAGAAGATGTCTGTTATTCCGGGTATCTTTCCTCGAGGCTGCCAGTGGTTTACAAGTCAGAGAGAAGGACGTCAGAGGGAATGAGAAGCATGTAGTACCAATGCTAGCCCCCAAGGCGACAGCCATTACACCTGTGTAAATCCCTTCAGGAAAAAGGATTGATCGTTCACTTCCCCCCAATGAATTTGATCCTTTCTCACCGTGTAATGAGGCATGTATCATTACCCTATTCAATTCTGAGTCTAGATTAAGAACAGTGTCTTTGATCTGGCTGTCGCTTAGGTTTGGTGTAACAGCCCCGGGATATGTCGTAGCGATCATGAGTCAGCGAACTCTTGGAGGGAGGAGGGAACCTTGCTTCCTATTGCCGAGCCGTCAGCCTGTGTTATATAGTAGATTGATATCGCCTCGGGATCATTAGACCAGATACGTGATGATGATGCCAAGCACAATGCCAACGTATTCAAATCAATTGTTAGACGATGAGATTGTGATAATGGCTTGTTCTAACGTGTAATGGACCCATCACTTCTTTGACGGCGTTGCCGGCAAGGAACAAAAAACTCCGTACCAGGCACCTCGTATGCTTTTTGAGGATTGAGTGTAATAAAAGCCCCAACAAATCCTAAGGTTGGATATTCGAATGAAGGCGCGCACAAAATAATGCTTTAGTATTTGTTCTGAGGAGTGGAGGGATGAGTTCCAGCCTTTCAGGGGTATCCGGAAAGCATGGAGCGCTGGGACGAACTTGAAGCACGAACATCTAGGCTACGGGTTGTACTTCAAGTCGGGTGATCCTGTTTCACGGCGTTTCTTTCAATGTGTCGACAGGACTCGAGAATGACCAGGGCAAAATCCATTGTTGCGGCCGCAAAGGTACATAGTAGAGAAAAAGTCCTACAAAGTGAAGTCCAGTAATAATACATGTCCCAGTCAGAGAAGTCGCTAACTTAATGTTACCTAGTAATAGACGTTCCAATATGAGGTGCTATAATACACCCAATCATCGACCCAGTCATCCTCACAGTCATCTTCCCAGGTCGTAATATCGACAATCTCCTCGAAGAGCGCACAGATGAACTGTTCCGCAGCTTCATCGAGAGTATAGACTGAAAGAAATCTGTCAATAACGATCGATCGAAAAGAACGAGCTTGAGATACGCACCCTGGCAGGAGTTGCAGTTGTCATGGGCCAAGCAAAGGTCCTTGCAGTCTGCGAGGTATTATAGGTAAACAGCGAAAACATAGCTGATGAAAGAAAAGGCGCATACCGATCTCATAGGTCACCTTGTCGACATACCCACAGGAGAAGGGGTCACGCTTGCCGGGCTTCCAGCCTTTCCAGTCATACCTGTCGACGAACACAGGCTCCCATTGGAATTTGCTGTACGGCCACTGGGAAGGACACTTGAATCCGCACACGGGCTGTTTGAAGTTAATCGGAATCAGAAGAGCAGAGATGGAACGAAAATAAACGTACATCATCCAGACAAGGACAGTATTCTGGGACGTCGGATGGACAGTGCTTATCTGTTCCTGGCCAAGTCCAGGAAGGCTTCCAGGGAGCGTAAGAACCGTCATAGTTCCTCCCTTGGATGGTAGTGTTCCCCGCTACCGGCTGGCGGGTGGTGATAGTGCCAGAGAGGCCGGAAACGATGAGAGCAGCGACAGGGACAAGCGCGGCAAGTGAGAAGTGCATGACGATGAGCGAGTAGAATGTGAGAAAAAGTGGCGCAGAAGTAGATAGACGAGGGTGGAGTGTCGTTCTGGGGAATGTAGCCCTCCTTTTTCAGCCTCTTTATGCATTTTTGCTCGCCCCCGCTACGATACACAGGTGGAAGACGAAGCATTTAGAATAAGACAAAACCCGACATGAGGTCGGGAGGTATGCGGCGATGAAATGCAGCGTAAAATTCATTTCAAGGGCCAAGCCTCGAAAGAATCCTGCGCTGAGTGGTAATGTCCTGGTTGGATGGAAAGCGCAGACGCTACCTGTGTTGTGGTGAGAAATGATACACCGCTTGTTTTCGAGCCGAGGATAACCGATTCAATCACTTTGGCTCGGCAATGGTCATCCGTGAATTCGTCGATCGTCGTTCAATGTGATCTTTCCCCTTAGGGGGAAGATTGACAAGAACGAGATGGAGCCTCCCCTTATCCCGTGTCTTCGATTAAGGGCAATAACCGCGGGCGTTTCGTACTGCATACCAGGATGCCAAGGACCACCGGTTCAACAGGACGATCGGCAATAGTCACGCTGGCTCGGCAGTGTCGCGTTTCAAGGATTTTATGGGTATGACATCGTTAACCAAGACGATCTGGTATCCGGAAAGAGCCGCTGTGCCTGCTTTCGACACTTGGCACTACAACGGAGAGTCGGCATCCGCACGCTGTCCCCCATCTGCATCATGCTCCCAACTTAGGGCGGGTATACGCTATTATCTCTTTGTAATTAGTTTTGGTACGATTTAACAAGGATTTTAGATTATTCTTACAATGCGAAAGAAAAACAGTATAGCTCGCTACGCGACCTGAGAAACTGCTGATCCTAGGCCCAGACCTCAGTCGACGTCGAGGTACTATAGTAGTACTGTGAGCGATTGGGTTCAAATCAAAAGAAGATTCGCGCACTAGAGTGTACTATACGTCTACATAACTTATTGCATCTGGAGATAGGTTTGACGTGATACGAGTCGGTCTCTAGATGATGTTTGATCCCAGAGATGTAGCACACCAAACCGCCTTGGTCGTAGGAATGGTAGCCCACCTGGCTACATTCTTCATACCGGACAGAATCCCTCCTTTGTATACGTGGGGACGAGAAATTTCTTCAGACGATGGCGCTAGAGAGACCGTAGATACCGAAGCTGAGGGAGATCATGAGCATATATCTGGTGCTCAAACCCTTCCCGATATCTACAAGGGAGTGTTCGAAGTCGGAAACGAGGTCTGCGAGCATAATGGATCAGGTTACGCGCATACAAGACTGAGGATATCGAATCACCATTGGTAGGTACAGGAAGCATGTAAAATTACATGACCAGATTCAAATAAAATAGAGCCTAAACAATATTAGGAGGGCGGTGCAACTGACGGCCTCCAGCTTTGTATTTTGGCACACTGTGTAACGCGGTTAGGATGAGGAGAACAGAAAAATGCAGGAAGGACGCACCCAAAAATCAGCATCGACTTCTTCAGTACACTCGTACGAGTCCTTTCGCCTCGTTTGGATATACCGCACGCCGTTACGTTGAAGTGTTGCTGACCGGGAAAAGAGACGATCTGATGGTGTTATATGAAAAGGCCCACAACCGGAGACGGAAAACATACCAGTTTCTTTCGGCTACTGTTTTTGCGCCATCAGGGATGCGGCAAGTCGATGCTGGCCGGAAAACGAGGCGCTTGACGAGCAGAAGCAGGCTTCCATGTTTTTATATGCAAATCGACGCTCCGGTGCAGGTTATGTTCAGGATGCGAGGATATCGCCCTTCGCCAGGAGAGTAGCGAGGTAATCGACGCACGTACGGGCGGCCAGGACAAAATAGCGAAGATCACTGTGGAAAAAAGTCTATAATGATTTCCCTCAGTACGAGAAGGCGACAGAAAGACAGAAAACGGCATACCTTTCCTTCCTCACAACGCCTAGCTCAAGCTATGTGAGCTACAAGGTAGTGTCAGAAATAAAGCTGAGCAGATGAGATATCGAGCCGTCGTGGGCGTCGCGGTCAATGGCTGAAGGTAAGAGAGATTGTGACGTGACCGTTGCCAGTCTTTCCCGATTCTTTCCTTCTACCACCATCACCACATCAGAACTTGCTGCCAATAACAACGCCCTCTGCCTTTAAGCTTCTGATCTGCTCTGCTTATTTCTCCCCGATGAGGACCAGTCAACAATGAGAGGACCAGTCGGAGGATTGGCACCGTCACCTGTGTTCGTCGTCAGACTCGGATACAAAACATACCTTAATCTTTTCTTGGACTTATTCATAAGCTTTCCAGCATTGAAAAGTGAGTTGCGGAAAATATTTTCATTCTGAAAAGAAATTGAATGAGGCTCGTAGATACACCTTGACCCCGCTATCCGACTACGACATATGCGCATGGGACATGAACATCACAGATAGCTCGCCATTACCGAGCCACTCAGGGACCGTAGTGGCGACGACGGGCCTCGGGATGTGGACCAATGGAGGAATCCACCACGGGAGCCCTGGCTGAGGGTGCAAGGGGCCTGCCATCGCGGTCGCTGACCCCAATGGGCTGTCCGACTGCGTATCAATCGGTATGCTTTTTGGTAGTTCATCGCGAACGGCGTCGCGATGGCGGGTTCTGTTGGCCTCGCTGCGGGTGAAGAACGAGGTGATCCAAGCGTCAAAGGCAGCGGGATCAGTGGGCGGAATTTGGTGTGGAGCTCGTTGATGTGCATATAGCTGCTGAGGGTGCTGGTACGCGGTGTCGATGCTCTGGAGGAAAAGAGCAACGATACAGGCATCGAACGCGGCCGGGTCAGACGGTGGCACCTTGCGCATCGCTCCAGTCGTCGCAGTTTGCCGCCCGATAAGAGGAAGAGTCGCCTCGAATGAGCCATATCCTGTGGGGGCGTAATTTTCCTGTTGTGAATGAGTTATCCGTTTCCCGCGTATGAAGTCGACACTCACCAGGGTTCTACCTATATAGGGGATGTTTAAGTCATCTGCTGAACTCCCAGTCATACTGCGCAATATTTCTATTGCCCCCCGCCACTCCAATTGTGTCTACCTGCAAGTCGGTTAGATGTAACTATCGACATTATCCATGCAATCGCACTGACCATTTGATAGATTTTCCTGGAGATGAGCACTTACGTCGTCTTTGATGTGATGCGAATTCATGTTCATGTCGAATATTCGAAGTTAAGAGTTCAACTTGTGGTGGCCGTGACGGGTGACAAATTACGAGCCCTGGCCTCTGTCTTTGTTTGTTTTCGACTAACTGGGAAACAAGTGTACGATTATCCTTCTGCCGTCCTCCTTAAGTACTACGTTTGTACTTAACATACTACTTGAATACGTCCATGGTCATTTGATGACTTTCTCTTTCGTCATAGCATGCCGGTTCACCCTCGCGATAACCAAGAGGGAAATGCTGGAATCGGGCAGGTGAACTTATTCTTTGTGGTCCTGTCCGTCACTTATGAAGAACAGTAGTTTACTCCCTCCTATGCATCCTTTTGTCTCTGTTACGGAAGTCGCATTGAGTCGCTATAATGTAAGCCACGCCCTTAGTAATTACATTCCTTATACTTGAACGGCTAGACTAAACGAGCTGCAGACATATGGTATGTTATGCACCTCTGCGTTTGCGAGCTTAAGCTTATGGTCTCGTCAGTGCACTGGCACATTACGCCGTAGGTTTTTCACAGCAGTTTGAGCTATACCGATACAGGCCCTTACGAAGCAATATCTTCATCGAAAGAGCGTACGCTGGAATTCATGATCTACCGCTTTCTGTTGGAATGATTACCCCGTTGCTGCTTTAGCCTACGGAACTAAGACTATCTACATCTTTCCCTTTCTGCGTTCCCATTCTTTCTGAGCCACAATACGCAAGTCATTTTTCAAAATCTTCCCAGAAGTCGTGCGTTCTATGGTGTGCATATCTTTAAGGGAGAATCTCCGAGCAAAGACTGTTCAGAAACTCACCAAATTTGCCGTCGTGCACAATAATCATAATAGGGACGGCATATTTGGGCAATCTTTCCGGAAATTCAGCAGTCCTGTCGGAATGTAATACAGGTACGGGAACTCACAGTTCCTCGGCTTTCGCTAGAAGGTACTCTTCAGTAATAGTGCCCTTGTACTCAGATCTAACGGTGACCAGCGCCGCAGCTAGCTCATCCGTGCGCTCGTCGGGTATGCCAACCAGCGCTGCCTCCGAGATACCCGGCACTGAGTAGAGTACATTTTCTACCCACGCCGCATCCTATACACGATGTATGAGCACCACAGAATAGAATTCTAGAAAACGTATTTACAATATTCGACCCACCGCATATTACAATGTCCTTGATTCTGCCCTTGATGCACAGATATCCATGAGCGTCCAATCTTCCTAGATCTCCTGTTTTGTACCATCCGTCCTTAGTCAAGACCTGATGATATTCAAGGCATGTATGTTTGAACTCGACGACTCCTTGTACCTTATCTGTTGCAACTAAAAAGAATACAGTCAATACAAAATATTGCGAAGAGGTACGGTTCATATGCGTACCCAGATCACCAAAATACCCTTTCATTATACTTGGTCCCCGAACCCATATCTCTCCCTCTTTGCCTAGAATGGCTTCATTATCACCATTTTTCATTATCCGAACATCATTAGTTGGATACATGAAGCCGCTAGATGAGTGATATTAACCCCTCGGGTAAACATCCGGGAAGAGACGTACCAGCTTTCAGGTCGAGCTTCATAATCTCGGCCAGCTACCCGGTGAAGATCATCAGTTAATTCTTGTCGGAAGCGTCATCTTTACCGATAGCCCCAACCGCAGCAGTCGTTTCAGTCATACCATAAACTTGTGATCTACAGAACCGAGGTTTAGTACGGCACAACAAAGTTAAATCGTGAACATACACTCTCGCTTGTGGAAATCCTTTTTTAACACTCTGAAAGAAAGAAAGTGGAATGGTGCCGCCGGTGAATGTAATGCTCTCGAGCGGGTAACCTGCCAGGCCATTATCTGCTAACTCTCTTATCACTATCGCAACACTGCAGAATGTCAGTAACTGGGTGTATCGAGAAGAAACATGTCTGACGCAGCAATTGCAGTGATATTTTCAGCCCTGCACAACCTTGGGCGAGTAATAAGAGTTTACCCAATTCTCAGAAACAGAAATTACTACCTCGATACTGCAATTATAAGCACCTGGATTATCTCGTGACGGTATAATGATCTAGCACTAACCTTCGGGTGGATCCCATGTACGAGTTATGACAAGCTTACGCCCTCGGTAAGTGTTGGTCAACTGGTAGGTATAAGTCTCGATAACCAATGATTTTGTCATGTAATCACTGAACGCACCATTGACGAGAATGGCCCAATGTGGCAAATTATCCTCGGGAGTAAGATCCCTCCCTGTACATCCGAGTTCCGAGAAGACCCAAGTTTGACGGGCTCGCCTTGCCTAAGGCGCTGCCTATTCTCCAAAAAGCTAGCCTAAGTGTTCCGAGTTCATTCGTTACACTCACGAAACACCAGAAACTCCAGGGAGCTTACATTGAACGGCGCGGTCAGGTAAGCACGGTGTGAGGTCAGGACAGCTTCTGAGAAGAACGGCAGCGTCAGGTGAATATTACGTCAAAGATATCAGGAAGACTCACTTGGTAATCCAGTTGTTCCGGACGTGAAGAATATTGCCGCATCATCATCAGGCAAGACGTTTGGATCATTGTTTATGATATCCTCAGAACCTTCACCGTCTTCGGAGTATACTGTAGTCCAAGCGTCCATCCCTTCCCAACGAAATACGGTTGCTTGATCGTTGAAGACAATATACGCTGATATCCCGGTAGTCTGTTTCAGTTCAGATGCAATGGGTTGGACCATATCAGCTCGGTCGGCATCTAGAATGAGAATCGTGCATCTCGCTAGAGTTAGACAGTGCTTGAGGGGTTCCAATGGCAAAAGCCTTTCGGAAGGCTCAAGATGAAAATGTCGTAAAGGTAAAGAATTGGCTCACGGGTCTAAGAGGACGGTCACTGCACCTAGAAGGTCTATTTTATGGAAGCAGTGTCATGGAAGCCATCCGTTATAGATGGAAGCGACATACGACAAGCCCAAAAAGCTGCCAGATAAGCAGGACGGTTTCGCGAGCAAATGGTGATGCGATCGCCTAACCCAACAAGTGTCATTCTAAGGGAAAAATTTGGCATGAGCGAAAATGCCTGCCTTTCTTTATGCCATATACGATCTTGAAGGAAGCTGCACATTGAATTGAGGAGCGAAATATTTCCTGAAAGCTGTATCGTTCTCCCCCATAGACTACGTACGTCTTGTTCTTATATTCTTCGGTGACCTGTAAAAAGAACTCCCGCATTGTAGGAGGTTGGTTTTTCCAGACTTTGAGTTGCTTTCCATTGAATTCCTATGATAGGTGTCGCTTAGACATCACAACAGAAGAGACAAGCGAACTCACACGAGCTTCAATTTCGAGTAGACTGCCTGGTTGCGTCAAGATCTCGTGCGCTGATACATCAAAGTCGAAATATGAAGCATCGTCGTATATGTGCTTGAGACTTACCTTCTTCCACAGAACAAGAAGGGATCCAAGTTTCTGCTTGAGTCATGGTTGTGAAAGGAAGAGACTCGGGGGTTAGTTCGACAAGACGTACTATCTTCGAACCTCCAAAGATAAAGCGAGGAAGAAAGCCGGTGGCACTTGGAAGTTTGGTGGCCTCGGCCTCAAGAACAAGGTTCTTCGTTTCCGAATATTGGAGAAGTGCATAGATGCTGGTTGGATTTGGTAGTGGAGTTGGGAATATCCTGATTCAGGGAAATGTCCTGGCAGTCATGACGGATGTCAGATTACGAGCCTTGAGCACTTGAGCGCCGTCATGATTGTTTTTGTTTCTTGACAAATGAGAGCAAAGGTACGGCCGTTTCTAGAGGACGACGAACTAGAGATACCCTGTGTTTAAGCAGCCTCATGTAGTCGATCAAACATCACCCTTTTTCCTTCACGCTTGAAGCTGTCTCGCCGATCTGAATCATTCTAGCTCAGTGCAAAACTGGAACAGTCGGCATTTGCTTTACGCCGTACATGTTTCTATCCTGATCAACGCAAGAATATTTATATGATACAAACAACTGGCCTTTAGCTCGATGCACTATAGAAGGTGAAATGCATGTCGCAACAGGTCTCAAACAGAGCATGATCCAAATACTGATAACATGGTCCATTTTATAGGACGTGTCATGTTCCGTTATCTAGGCCATCCTCTAAACCAGAACTTGAACGAACTGGGACAGTCACATCGAAACTCAACGCATCCTGACTTTGTTCGCTTGCACTTGAAGTCACGAATCGAAGAGATTCCGATGCCGAACTGTCGCTCCAGTAATTATCGGGGCACGCGCATCCAGAAGCGACGCGGCCTACTTGCATTGTAGGCACAATTCTCTAGAGAGAACAGAATAATTAGGCGATGAAACGTGGTATGGCGACTCTTAGAATGCGGTACACGATAAGAACCATGCCGTCCCTTTCACCACAGATTAAATTGGAAGAAAAGGAAACGATGGATCTTGAGAAGAACAAGTAGTCATGGATATCGATATCTTAAGCTTCGGTCGTAGTAACTCCAGTACGGACTTGGCACGAGGAGCTCAAACGAGTGTCGTTTAGGTAGCCACTGGGTCGCGAGTATTGATATGTCAAAGCTATTTCATCAAGATTCATCTTGGGGATCACGTATAACAGCAAATCAAGAGAAGAGTTGCATACCAGAGAAAATTATACACATACCTAACTTACTGTAATTTTCAGATAGATTAATGTGATACGAGTAATCCTCTCGACGATGTCCGATCTCAGAGGTGTAGCGTGTGTCGAGGATATCAGACCGTCCCACTCGTAGAAATGACGGTGCACCATTGCATTCTTCATATCGGTCGAGAGATACCCATCAGGCGCATGCAGAAGAATCGGATGGCTTTCCCAGGATAATGATTCTCCGACTTCGCAAGCTTGCACCTTATATAACGCGGCTGAGATGGGGAGATGAACATAATGCAGGAGGGACGCACCTAAGGTCAATTTCTTCCACACAAGCATGGGTGTCCTGGCGCTTTTAAAATCCATTTCACGAGTTCGTGTGATGACAGCTGGGAAAGGAGAGTAAATCTAATGACGTTATAAAAAAATCCATACGATTGGGACGGGAAACATACCGGTCGCTTCTGAATATCCTCTGGACCATCATTGATACGGTGAACTAGCGCTATCTGGAAAACGAGGAGCTTGACGATCAGAAGTAAGCGGCCTCTATGTTGTTATGTTCGAGCCGATACTACAATGAAGATCCTGTCCAGGTTACGTGGATATCGCCCTTCGTTGAGAGAGCAGCGACTTCATCGTAGCATACGTATGCGGCACCGTTGGTCCAGAATGAGGAGAATCGCTGCAGAAAAAGAATCTGTACAATGATTTCCCTCAGTACGAGAAAGCGAGAAAGAGAGAAAACAGCATACCTTTCCCTGCTCAAAACACGAGGATGTTAGATTGGACCGGGAGAGCTACAAAGGTAGCGGCAGAAAGAAAGGTGAGCAAGTCGAGGCGTCACAGACGCCGTGGTCGATGGTCGGGGATAAGAGAGATTGTGATGTGACGTAGCGTCTTCTCATCCTACCCGATTCTTTCCTTCTACCATCACCACAGCATCTGTGCTTGCTGCCGGCAACAACGCCCTCTACCTCGTCGCTACTGGTAACATTCTTCGATGATTTATTTCTCCTGGATCAGGAACAAAGGACCAGTCGGTGAAATGACATGTCGTCTCTGCTTTGGTCAACATCTCCCATATGAAACCTACCTCAAAATTTCCTTTGAGTATCCAGTGCTCATAGGCTTGCCGGCATCAAAAAGTGAGTTTTAGAGAGATATTTTCATTCCGAACAAAGATTGATGGAAGCTTGTAGATACACGTTGATCTTGCTACGCGACTAAAATGTATGCGCACGGGACACAAACATCACGGATGGCTCGCCGTTGCTGAGCCAGCAGGGTGCTGTCGTGGCGACAACGGGATACGGAATTCGGAGCAATGGAGGAAGCCCTGGAGGAACAATCCGCCGTGGCAGCTCATTCTTGAGGTACGAAGGGTCTGCCATCATCGACGCCCACCCCGATGGGCCTCTCGACAGTGTATCTAAGAATATATTGTTGTGCTGTTCATCGCGAGTGGCGTCGCGATGGCGGGTTCTGTTGGCCTTACTGCGGATGAAGAAGGGAGGTGACCCAAGCATCAAAGGCAGCGGGATCGGTGGGTGGAACGTGGCGTGGAGCTCGTTGACGCGTATATAGTCGTTGAGGGCTCTGGTACGCGATGTTGATGTTCTGGAGGAAAAGACCAACGATCCAGGCATCGAACGCGGCCAGGTCAGACGGTGGCAACTCGCGAAGGGTCCTAGCCCCACGAGTCGTCGCAGTGGGGTGCTCGTTGAGTTGGCGAGGTGTATATCCTGTGGCAGCGTAATTCGCCTATTGCGAATGAGTTATCTGTTGTCTTGAATTTTAAGCTGACGTGCTCACCAGTGTTGTTCCTATGAAATTTAGGTCTACTTCTGCAGACGTTGCTGCATTCCCCCTCGTGGCATGCAATAATTCGATTGCCCCTGCCACTCCAATCGTGTCTACCTGCAAGCCAGTGAGTTGTGGCTATCGGTGTCGCTGTGCAATCGTACTCACCATCTGGTAGATGCTCCTGGAGATGAGCATTTCGTCGTGTTCGATGAAATGCGGATTCATGTTCATGTTGAATACTCGAAGTTAGAGTTCAAGTTGTAGTGGCCGTGACGGGTGACAAATTATGAGCCCTGAACGCCTCTGTCTTTGTTTGTTTTCGGCTGATTGGGAAACAACTGTGCCACTGTCGTTTCCTCCATCTACCTTATGCTATTTCAATAGGCCGATGATCCTCGTATTTTTTCTTTATCATCAGACGATGGCTCGCAAGCAAGGAACCGGAATGATCAAGGCAGGCGACATTGTTCTCTCTGACCTTGCCCATCTTTTATGAAGACGGACCCGTAGTTTTCTGCCTCCGATACATGTTCCTGTCTCCGCTACGAGGATAGTATAAAGTCCAGGGGCTATTTGAAACCGAACCACCTCAGTTACGGGGGTTCATGTACTTGAGATAGGTGCACTTGCTGGGTGTGTCTCGATATTTTTCGAATGTTATTTCGACGCAGGGACCATCAGACGTGAAAATAGGTTCAACATTCGTCGTCAAGAGACTCCTGGACCCCACTGTTCACTATTGTCATGGTCACTAGCCTAATTTCCGCCTCGTACTTTCTTCCAGCCGTCTCCGTATATGTAAGCAACAGCATACTACGATTATCCAACACCAAGATTTCCTTCTCTAACGCTCTCCCATCTCGTGCCTGTCGTTTCTTCCCAGGTGAGCACCTGGCAGTTCTGGCCCTATCATTCGTTAGAAATGACCAGCTCTTATGTGATTCAGGCTACGACTACTCTCACCCCGAGCAAAGTGCCAAGCCCTGCTGATGACGGGCTTGCGCTGCCAGTGTGGTACCGACGGCGAACCATTGTACCAGTCCGATATGTTCGCTATCGCCCTTCCGGTGACGTGACCACCTAGCTCTTAGCAAACCAAATCCGATGATGTCCTGCAGCGAGCGTGGTGACTCGACGGATCAGTGGTGTGCGTTTGCTATCCGCCATACTCAGCCCTCAGGCTTCGCGCTATACACTGTGTATTAATTTTTTCCACATGTAAATGTCAGGTACTAACAATCTGTCTTTGTGTTCAGACATTAACTACATACTGTAACCCTCTCAACCTGGTCAACATCTGAACGTTGAATATAATATAGACAACTGCCCGTGCACTATATAATGTACAATAATAAAATATACATTGTAATAGGCCCTCAGGAGAGGCATACAATTAAAATACTGATAATGGATCATCTTATAGAAAGCTTCACGCACCGTTACCTAGCCCATCCTCTAAATCAGATCTCGAACGAACTGACATGGTCCTATCGGAGTCCATCTCATCCTGACTTTGTTCGCTTGCACTTGGAGTCGCAAATCGAAGAGACGATACCGAAGTCCCACTCCAGCAATCGTCGGGGCGCGCGCACCCACACGCGATGCGGCCGACTTGCATTGTAGGTACAATTCCCTAGAGAAAACAGATTAATCAGGCGGTGAAACGTGATTGTACTTGGTTGGGGGAAACGTACTCTCATCGAAATTGCTAATGTCTCGATATACATTCCCGCTGTGTCATTGCGAGCTTCAAGCACCAAGAGAGTGATTATCAATTCTGAATAAAGAGAGGCTGATTCCACCGTGAGTTCTATCGCGCAGATGTAACAACGGGGCTCAATGGAGACACTTAAAATGCGGTACACAATAAGAACCGTGCACCACAACAAGGTCGCCAATATGGCCGAAGAATAAATCACAGCCCAGTGGGAAGAGTTCGGGTCGTAAAGGACCGTGTTCTCAAGGTGACCATCAGCGCAATTGTGATAGAGGAGGATACCTTTGCTAACTGTTCATGTCAGTTTGAGTTTGGTAAGCCGTAGACTCGACCTGAGAGTCTGACAGATACTTACCTACTGCCAAGGTGGTGGAAATTACCGGAAGGATAATCGCGCGCGAACTGCGACTCCAGACCATCCAGCAGCGCCAGATCTAATGTGAAGTGAGCAAAAGTTAGACCAGGACCAGTGACTGACTTACTAGAGTTGCATCGGTAAGGATGGTGCTCACACCTGCTGTAATCCCCACAACAAGATAAACCCTTGACGGGAAAGGATTATTATACGCTCTGAAAACCGTCGAGAAGTTCTGTCCGTTAACGGTAAAAATTCTAGCGTTGGCCGCCCAATTGACGGAAAAGCCGATTGTTGTCAGAAGATATAAGAGTACGATCATAAGACAGATAGAGTACGGCCCCCTGTAGTCGTGCTGCCTTTTGCTTGAAACTATGGAGATAAGTCAGATAACTTATATGAATAAGATTCTTGACATGGGAGTAATTCACGGACCGACAGTCCACAAGGCGAATGCTATGAGTCCGGTGTAAATTCCTGGATGAAACGTGTCACATGCAGCACATGAGCATAATTTAGGTCGTCGTACCGTGTGTTAATGCCTCTACCATCATTGAATTGAGCTGCACGTCCAAGGCATGGAAAATTTCGTCTGCATGGTCATCACTTGGATTTTGCAGAATAGTGCTGTTTCTCGTGATGGTGGTAGTCATCCAGGCTTCAAGAAGTGACGATGAGAGTATAAGTTTAGCGAATGATAAAGACTTTTATATCTGGTTGGAAAAAGAGCACAACTGGTCGGCTAGAATGAATGCGTCCCTGCGGCCATCATAGAAGCGCTAATAACAATGATGAGTTTCAGTAGAGAAGCTCCGGTAAGAGGGGATCAGAGTCTGAGCCTGATACTAGTTAGCAATTTTTGTAGGCATACGACAATACAGACCTACTGATCGACGGCGTAATAGATGGTTAGTAGCCGGTCAAACCCATATGCTTTGCAGGCAGTAACTTGTCTGCCAGGCTTGGTCGAGATAAAATTTTTAATTGAGGGTACTTGTCAAAAAAAGGGGACAATAATTGATCAGCCCCTGCCAGCATGCCTAGGAGCGATTCGGGCTCGGGTGAAGATTTTAAGCCTACAGTACAGACCCATCACAGGAGTGCTCAACACCATCGCAGTATCGTGATTATAACGCGATTATAACGCCTTGCGGTGCCGTTGTTTTCGCCCTTGATTAAATTGAAAGAAAAAGGACTTGTCGGATCTTGAGGAAGAACAAGGGCCATGGATATCAATATCCAAAGTTTCCGTCATCGTAATTATAGTACAGATGAACTTCGACAGGCTCGAACGAGAAGGTGTGAATTCGTTGAGAGAACCGCTCAGTCACGAGTACCAGAATGTCAGAGCGATTCCAAGATCCATCTTGCAGATCACACATTACACCGTGTTAACGGAGGCATGGATCCACGCAACAGCGAAAATCGAGGAGAAAATGTGATGGATAGCATGATAATCAAATAACAGCCGGTTAATTGTAGTCCAGTTAGTTAGAACAAAATGGACCTGGATATTTGCGTTCTCTGCGAATAGGCAGGACATACCCCTGATATGAAGCGCCATTAGTAAACGAATCCCCGACAGGAAAACATGGCCTACCATAAGTATTCTGCTCTTTTAACGCCCCTACCTAATTGTAGTTTAGCTTATGCCTGTCAGCTCCGACTGATATGTCTTTGGCATGATCGCCTACCGCCCAGAGCACATATTTAGCCGCAAAAGTGGTGGCATTTCTGTCAGATTGTTAGCCCTGTAAGGTTGGTGATACGGCCATGGAATAGGAACGCACCAGCTTCAATAACCCATGTTTCCGCGGTGCGGTAGCCAGCAAGATCCGAGAGGTGCCATCACATTTTCCGTGGTTTAAAGTCTACATCCGCATCGACTAGTTCTCCGCAAAACCAAGCAACGAAAGACGCTCTGTCCTAGATGCCGCTGAGCGTATATAGTATATACGCGCACGCCCGGTTTTAAATGAAAAGAAGATAAGGAGCGCTCAGCATGAACACACCTATGATCTTGAACCTACAAATAATGCTACTGTCATCCGATGCGTCCATTTCTTTTTCACGCTACCACGAATTGAGGGTGTTTCAGCTGGGGATGGGCTAAACAGGTGATGCTGAGTTGAGGCGAGACGTACTCGATGCAATAAACCGTATCCTTGGGCCTTGTTTCCTGGACGTCCGAAACAAAGACAAAGACAACGCTCAGGGTTCGTAAATTGTCACCTGTCACGGCCTCCACAGTTTGAACCCAACCTCGAGTATTCAACATGAACATGAACCCGCATCTCATTGAACACGACGAAATGCTCATCTCCAGGAGCATCTACCAGATGGTCAGTGTGATTGCATGGCGACACCGATAGCCACAACTCACTGACTTGCAGGTAGGCACAATTGGAATAGCGGGGGCGATCGAATCATTGTATGCCACTACGGGGAATGCAGCAATGTCTGCAGAAGTAGACCTAGATTTCATAGGAACAACACTGGTGAGCACGTCAGCTTAAAATTCAAGACAACAGATGACTCATTCGCAATAGGCGAATTACGCTGCCACAGGATATACACCTCGCCAACTCAACGAGCACCCCACTGCGACGACTCGTGTTACGGGGACCCTTCGCGAGTTGCCACCGTCTGACCCGGCCGCGTTCGATGCCTGGATCGTTGGTCTTTTCCTCCGGAACGTCGACACCACGTACCAACACCCTCAGCGGCTATATGCGCGTCAACGAGCTCCACGCCATATTCCACCCACCGATCCCGTTGCCTTCGATGCTTGGATCACCTCGTTCTTCACCCGCCGAGGCCAACCGAACCCGCCATCGCGACGCCATTCGCGATGAACCCTACAACAGAATATTCGTAGATACCCTGTCGAACGGCCCATCGGGGTCGGCGACGACCATGACAGGCGCGTCGCACCCTCAGTAAAGGCTGCCATGGTGGATCGTTCCTCCTAGTCTCCCTCTATTTCTCTGCATTCCGAACCCCGTCCAAGCCACGACAGTCCCTGGCTGGCTCAGTAACGGTGAACCATCCGTCATGTTCGTGTCCCGTGCGCACCCATTCTAGTTGCGTGGTAAGGTCAAGCTATATTTACAAGCTTTATTCCGTTTCTTTTCAGAATGAATATATCTATCTTGAACTCACTTGTCGATGCTGGCAAGCCTATGAACATTGAAGACTTCCAGGCTGCTTTCTTCGTTGCTGGCTCTGGAGTGGTCTCGTGCCTAGTTACTATTATCCAACTTCTCATCTGATGTTGGCTGAAGAAGATCCGAAGACACTGAATACTCAGAGAAATTGTTGAGGTATGTTTCGTATCGGAGATGTTGACAAAAAGCAGGGACGATAGTGTCGATTCACCGACTGGTCCTTTGTTGCTCATCCAGCGGAAACCGTCGGAGAAATTTATTGGTAGTGACGAGGCAGAGGGCGTTGTAGCCAGCAGCAGGCTCCGATGTGGTGGTGGTAGAAAGAAAGAATCGCGAAGATGGTACGTCACGTCACAGTCTCTCTTATCCTCAACCATCGACCGCGACATCTCCATATCTCCTCCGTTCAGCTTCCTTTCGGCTGCCTTTGTAGCTCGCATGACTTCAGCGAACATTCTGGCATTTTCAGAAGGAAAGGTATACCGTTTTCTGTCTTTCTGTTGCTTTGTCGTACTGAGCAAAATTATCGTACAGACTCCCTTTTTCTCGGGCGATTTCCCCATTCTGGCCCAATAGCGCAGCCTATCTATGAAACGTTGAGCTCGTTTCTCTTGCAATGAAAGGCGATATTCACGTAGTGTGCACGAAACCTCCGCTGAAGCGTCCGTTCGCGCATACCAACATTTACGCCTGCTTCTGCCCGTCAAGTGCCTCATTTTTCGGTCAGCATTGGATTACCGTATTATGATACCGCAGAGAGTAGCCGGAAGAAACTGACTAGGACGCGTATGAGCAAGATTCTAAGGTTGTCCTGTCTTCGATGAAGAAGTGCGCCTAGATCGGTACCACGTTGTTTCTCTTCTTGACGCTCTACGCCTGCCTCTCTGTGGCAAGTGCAACTGGTAAACCCTCGGTGCCTACGCTACGTCCTATCAACGATCGTTGCCTTCCTCGTGGACTTGTAGATACTCCCTTATAAACCCAAGTGCGATTGGTGCGACTGCAGCCTCTTCTCAAGCCATGAGGAATCGGTCAACCTAACGATGACGCATTGGCTTTATCAGGAACACAAGTTCTTGCAGCTCCCTATACTGTAATACAGGTCCACTGTCGAAACTTGCCATAAATGTATGGTTCCCTGCACCGATTTACATCATCTATATCTCATCCAGTAAATTACAGGTGCGATGAAACTTTGTTTATCAAATGCTCTAAACGGAATCTGTGGCTACTTGGCCTCACCTCTTATCCTATTTTTTTATTTTGTGATTTGGCAAGATCCACTGTCTTGTGAATGATGATGCCCCATCCGCCAACCCCGGGGTTCATTTCCCGCACAATCTGCGGCGTAAAGTAGAGCGACCCTTCCAGTATAGGTATGATCCACCTTGGACTAGTCAACAACGGAGTTGTTGATGGGGCTGCGGGTGCGACTTCTATGTTCACGACATGGAATCGCAATGTACTTGTTTGCTGCTAGCTGAGCCTGTTAGTCGAAAAACCCCGTGATTTTTCGATGGTGTCTTCGAGACGGCTGGCGTTGGCAATGGGTCATCGTTACCTTTCCCGAACCTGGTCAAAGACTTAGCAGTATGTCAAAACCCTGATACCCTAAGCTGGAAACGAAATGCCCTAGATCTATGCTCAGATCCTGATTCCGACACTTGGGTTCGACGTATTTTTTATAAGGCGTACATCCATCAGCCTAGAGTGTTTCAAACTGCAGACATCAGATTGCATTAGCATCGCCTCCTTCAACAACACAGCGACACGTTGCCAATGATTTGAATGAGCCGCCCTCAGCGCTTACCGCGAAATCAACCATCTTTTCCATTCCCGCTTCACCATAAAACGCCGAAGGCTTGGCTGGCCCCATCGATTCATTCTTCCTTGAAGCTTCAATGTCCAGTAAACTTGAGACCGAGATTTCTACCCCAAAGCTTACCAAAAGCCAAGTCAATGACATGTTCCATGCTCTGGACATACAGCTAAATACCACGATACTCTTTGCGTCACTTTACGGTCGGACGGACCATCTTCTTCCGACGGATTATCTGCAACTCACTTCATTTTGTAGGATTCTACACCGGAGTAATGGTGATCAGCTTGTGGACTATCGGTGCATAACTTCCACATCTTTGAGTCTTCTCCTCTCTGAGTTGAAATGAGGCACAGTTCGAAGCAAAAATCGTCTACGTGGTCGAGGGGCCCGTTTCCTCGTAGTCGTCATCCTACTTCTATACGTGTTCGCAACGGTCAGCATTTTCTGCGAGTGGATGTTACTGATTGAATCATTCATCACGAATGGGAAAACCCTTTGGACGACGTACATGACTAACCCATCCAGGTCAATTTACTTCCTCGAGGGATCCATCGCTTGTTTAAGCACTGTTCTTGCCGACACAGCTTTAGCATGTCCTTTCCTTTTTCATGTGTATAGCCCACTTTCTTACGATAGTCTAGATCTGGCGCTGTTGGACTGTGTGGGGACGATCTTGGCGTGTCGTGCTCGTTCCGGCTATTTGCACTATTGTGGGAGTGGGTAAGTCTCAAAACCTTTTTCTATATATGCTGAGGTGGTGATACTGTGGACTAATCATTAAAAACTCAAGTCAGCAAAGTACTCGTACTCCTTGAAAATGGATTTCACGACGGTCTCATATTCAACGCATCAACCTTTTTTGTCGTGAAGTCCGTCAATTGGGCTGTGCTTTATTCTTCACTCATATTGGCCACCTTGTTATGGTGCACAATACTTATCATCTACCGCATCCTCAAAATAAGTAGCATAGCCACAGCGATCCGCTCGTATCGTCGAGCAATAGAGGCCATTGTGGACTCAGCCCTTCTTTACTCCGCTATACTTGTCATCTTATTGGTGTTCGAGGTCCGGAATGATTATGTCGGGAATTACTTGTCGACCATAGCCAACGAGATGAGGGTAAGTACATCGCGCATCAGTTTCAATGTGGATTTATGCTCAGAGGCTATTTTCAGGGAATTATGCCCACAATTTTAGTCGGACGTGTTGCAGCAGGACATACACGTCCTGATGAATGCTGGAGCGATTCGAGAGGCACGCTGTCGTCGCTTGAGTTCGTAAATCATTCGATCAGCCAAGACAGTAGCACTGGAAGGATTTCTGAAGGCGAGTTATCATTGCGTAGAATGTCGGATTTGGAGGAAGGCCTGGAGGAAGGCAGGTAATGCAGGAAGTGAGGCAGCGACAATTGCATAGTATGCACGCTCTTGGATGATGTTTTGAATTATGGAGTTTTCTTTCTGCTTATCATCGAATTCAACGCTTCCTTTATTTTCACAGACTGACAAGTCCTGCCAAATAGGCGGGACACTTCAAGCATGGAGAGAGAGTTCAGTGTCCCGCCTATTGAACGACCCTGAAGTCCTTCAAATCCAACCATAAGCGGGAGTGTTTAACCCACTCTTGTACCCGACGTCCGAAAATGAAAACGAAGGCACATATTTTGCTCTGCTCTCACCTCTACCCAATCGTAATTTAGCTTAACGCTACCAGCTCCGAGGCATATATTGTTAATATCGCCAACCGCCTGGAGTATATACTTAGTCGCGGAATCGGTGACATATCAGTCAAAGTACTGGCCTTGTGAGGTTCGTGATACGGCCCTGCCAATGCATGAGGAACGCACCAATTTCAATTATCCATGTTTCCGCGGAGCGGTGGTTAGCAGGATTCCATAGGTGCCACCGCATTTCTCGTAGTTTAAATGGTCAACATCATCGCCAACCGATTCTCTACAAGACCGAGAAACAAAATAACGCTCTATTCTTAGGTAACGAGAAGATAAGGAGAGTTCGGTGGCAACATACCTATGATCTTGCACCAACAAATGATGCTACTGGCATCCTATGCGTCCATTTCTTCTTCACACTACCACGAATTAAGGGTCCTTCAGCTGGAGATGGGCTAAACAGGTGATGCTGAGTTGAGGCAAGACGTACCCTTTTCAATAGACCATATCCTTAGGTCATGTTTCCTGGACGTCCGAAGACAAAGACAAAGGCGTTCAGGGTTCGTAAATTGTCACCTGTCACGGCCACCACAGTTTGAACCCAACCTCGAATGTCCAACATGTGCATGAATTCGCACCACATCGAAGACGACGGAGTGCTCATTTCCAGGAGAATCTACCAACTCGTCGGTGCGATTGCATGAGTAATGCCAATAGCCACATCTAACCAACTCGCAGATAGATACCATTGGATGACAGGGACGATAGAGATCTTGTGCGGTGTGACTGGGGGCTACGTAGGAAGAGCTCTAGTGAGCACGTCAACCTGATATTCAAGAAACGGATAACTCATTCGTGGCAGGAGGTTTATGCTGCCACAGGATGTAGCCTACCTCAGGGAATTTCTATTCCTCGTCCTATCAAGCGCTTAACTGTGATGATTGGAGCGAGGCGCGAGGCGCCACCATCTGACCCGGCCGCGTTCAATGCCTGGATCGTGGCACTTTCTCCAGAACATTGACACCACGTACCGGCACTCTTAGTGGCTATATGCACCTCAACGAGCTCCACGCCATATTCCACCCACCGATCCCGTTGCCTTCGATGCTTGGATCACCTCCCTTTTCACCCGCAGCGAGGCCAACAGAATCCACCATCGCGACACCATTCGCGATGAACCCAACACCAGAATATTTTTAGATATACTGTTGAGAGGCCCATCGGGACTGGCTTCAACGATGGCAGACCCTTTGTACCTCGAGAACAAACTGCCGTGGTGGATCGTTCCTCCCGGTCTTCATTGCTCCGCATTCAGAGCCCCGTCGTCGCCACGACAGTCCCTAGCTGGCTCAGCAATGGCGAGCTATCCGTCATGTCCCGCGTGCATACATTCCAGTCGCGTAGCAAGGTCAAGGTGTATCTACAAGCTTCATTCAATTTCTTTTCAGAATGAAGATATCTATCCAACCTCACTTTCCGATGTTAGCAAGCCTATGAGAACTCGAAGAAAACTTTGAGGTATGTTTCGTATCACAGCTGTTGATGGCGAACAACGGTGCCTGTGATCTGGCTGGTCTTTATTGCTAACTGCTTTTTATCCCGAAGAGATGAACAGAGCATTTTGCAGAAAGGTTGACGTCATAGAGGGCGCCGCTGCCAGCAGCAAGCTCGGATGTGATGATGGTGGTGGTGGTGGGGTGGAAGGAAAGAACCGGGAATGACGGGCAGACGGTACGTCACGTCACAATATATTTCTTGCCCTTGACCATCGATCGCGACGTCTGCGATGGCTCGATATCTCCTCTGTTGCTCTACCAGCAAAGGGTAACAAACATGCAGCCTGGACAGGATCAGCACCAGAGCGTAGCTCACGTATACCACCATCGAGGCAGCCTCTGCGCTTGTTTTCTATACTAGCATTGTGATGCATGTTTTCGGCAAAGAAAGGTATATTTTCCGTCCCTGCTTGTGTTGCCTTTTTATAAAAAACGAGTCTAGATCTTTTTTCCTTTCGCGACTGTCTGTATAATGGCGTGACGTATATTCAAAGACGCGGCGAGGAATGTCCAAGCATGCCTGAAGAAATAGAGACAACGTTACCAGGTACATTCCTCATACTTTACTGCGTTTTTCGCCGCGCTGACCAAACATTTTCCGGGACTAGCATTGCAACTGAAAGCTAGCGACTGTGATCTAGCTACACAGATCACGCTTGGACCGTGGACCGAGATGGGGAAGAAGTACATGTGGCTGGCAGGTGCACCACAATGAGTCTTCGATTTTGTACCCTAATCTGATAGACCTATTTAGTGAGAACAAAGAAAGGTACGGCGGCCGACGAAGCGTCATCGTTCATCAGGTGGCGTGGTCCATCTCAACAGGATATATTCTACGATAAAACGCTGCAATAATGGCAAGATAGCGGGATCGCTCCACACAGCGCAACATTGCGACGGCCGCCCCTTACCCTAACACTGTCAAGTCACCGCCAGTGGAAGAGACTACGATGCTCCGGAAAAGGTTACAAGACAATGTAAGTGGGTTCCTTTGTGTCCTATATTTGTTATTGACGCTACTTATAAAAGCGGGTTCTTGTTGTCAGCTTGCATCTCTTCCTTCATCAAACATGACTATCCCTCAGCCAGGTTAGAGTCCACCATTTGCGCTTCTTTAGCGTGTCTTACTGACGATCTGCGTACAGAGAACGCATACATACTGAACCTTCCTAATGAACTCATCGAGGAAGTATCATCGCCTGAAGTTAGGAGTGGAGGTGATTACGACAACAGAAAGATAGCGATCGTCACCCTCTGCTCCGTTTGCAAACGTTTTCGCGATGTTTTCCTCTGGCGCCTTTACCAAAACATCCGTTATTATGATGTACGCGACATGAGGCCGTTCCTTGAGGTGCTTCCCTTCCAGGGCGCGAGATACGTCGTCCAACTCGACCTGGTGCTTTACCCCATCCGTCACATATTCGGTTACGACTTGTTGAGCCTGCTCCATTTGCTCCATCGTTCGATTAAGGACTTCGTGCTCCTCGAATCTCTCCGCCTTGATATTCGTCCGACCCCGAGGGACTTCGAAGACAGTGGCATGAGCCTATTCGAAAGAGCCCCCGCAGATGTAATACCTTTGTCACCAGAGGTTGTTTATTCTCTCACTTGGATATTCCGGAGCCTTCCTGAACAGCTCCGCTCTCTATCATTGAGCGGGTTCTGCCTCGAGGATGCCATACCAGGTTTAGAGGCCGCCAAACTCCCTTCTCTACGCTTCCTGTCTCTCGACCTCAACGGATCGGAAATGCCGGATAATTTCAAACATACACACTTTTTGCAGGGGATGCTTCGACTGAAAGCTATCGAGCTCCCTGTGCAGTGGTGTCCCTCCTTGACGTGGTTTAGACGGGTGTTTGCTGGACGTACTTTCGAGCACATCAAGGTCGGATTCAAAGACACACGGCTATCGGCAGACGCCGACACGCACGAGGATCACTGCGGTTCGCCATGTGAATGGAACACCTGTATCGCCGGCTTGTTCGAACAATCTTCCTCCACCTTGAAGACCGTCAGAATTGGGACGGTATCCCTCGTCATTCCTACCTCGGTGTCCTTCCCAAAAGTGGAATCGCTCACTCTCATCGACATCGAGTTCGGCCCGGAAGCTGATAGCGAGCTCGATTCACTCCTAGCACCCTTCTTTGACTCTCCCCTTCAAACACTGGAGATACTGGAGTGTCATGATATTCCGGCTACGTTCGTACATCACCTTCGCGACCATTGGCCGGATTTGAAGACGCTTCGTATGTCAGAGCTCACCACGGTCGAGGACGAGGAAGATCCTCCGGGTATTGGTCATCCCTATAACCATGTTTGGGGAGAGGACGAGGCTTGGGCTGCGGAGACACGGAGAGAGCTGGAGTACTTGTGCGAACTAGGGGGGGTGGATGCTTCGCTGCATTGGGAATGGGCAGAAATGCCTTGAGGATGAGTGATGTCAGATTTCGGCGTTAGCAAGTATGAATCCGTGTAAATCTCTACCAAGAAGTGTCTGATAACTATTACAAAAAAGAAAATATTTCGTCAACTACTGTTCATTCCAGAGTGTACAGTCCGAAGTTCGTCCATGGTATGTAGGTCGTCAGAGTCGCTATCATTTTCTGTGGTAAAGTCACTATGCTTGATGCGATCTGTCTCCCGCTCGTCGCTATCACTGTCCGTTGATAAACTATCGCTGTCCAGATCACTATTCGCACTAGCGAGCACCGCCATGTTCTGCTCCCAGGCCGGCTGGGGTTGGGTACGAGGGGGAATGTCTGGATTCTGTTGTAGCGCTGCACGGTAGGCCTCCTCATTGAACGCGTCGTCGTAGAGGTCCCATTCGGGTGACCATGCCTTGTTGGGAATGGAATAGAACTTGAATTGGGAGTCGAGGGAAGGTGGGATGATGGTCTGAAATGCCTGTTAAATCGGAATACTTTAATGGTGAACGTCGAGACTTACCGACACATTTTGGAAAGTAGGAGTTGGAAGAATGAAATGCCACTTGGCTGCGGGGCTCTGCCAGATCGATTTTGGGAAGGGGTACATTGTTGACGATGGCGGGGAGTTGGGTTGAGGTGGTTTATATGAGAGGAAGAAAGAAGCGAAGGCCTTCAGGGTCGGGCTGTGCTAAACGGTCAACGACGGTCCTTTGTTCTTCTATGTCGTCGACCCACGGAGGTATCGGGTGCTATTTCCTTTTATGTTGAGGGAAGGTCAAAAATCCATGAAATATCACTGTATGTCGCGATTGTACTGGAGGATTTGATTGTCTACGTATACTGTATCACTTCGACCAGGTGTTTGAGTCCGAAGTGATAAACCCAAAGTGAAACGGATAGTGCCTCGAAATTCTCGATCTCTTTTGTATTATCTTCGCTGAAAATTCCAAATCTGAACACTGGGTAAAAATGGTACACTGGCAGTATAATGGCAAGAATCATACGACTCAGGAATAATGTTTTTATTCTACTTAGTGGCTACGGTCGACGTCCGAGCTCTTGGGGTACAAAAAACCCCTGGGCGTAACGGAATGTCGGTGGCTTTGATATTGAACCGCCAGTATTGAACAGGTTAAAACTGTGAAGAGGATTTATCCAATAGTTAAACTGATTGTATAGCATGTATCGTCATCGTCCCGTTACTCAGAGGCAAATGGTTGGCGAAACCGGACTCGAAACTATCAAAAATAGTATATCTACATCAAACAAGAATGGTACCAGGTACTATGACGAAGGAGCTTAAGTATAAACAAGACATCGCGCCAGTATTTATATCACCTTCGTCCAAGGGTGACAATGGAATTCAACCTTGAGACCACCTTCTTGAAGCTCCTGCAACTCCTTTAGAGTGTCGTCCGGCCTGGGTGCATAGGGTGCACACATCGTCAATGATTTCAGCGCCGTCATTTTATCCTCGTCCTCAGACTCCCGATACCAGAACACCATATCCAAAAATACGTCATCGGCAAAAGAAACTTCAGCGTATTCGTCCTGCCAGCGAGGACGTGTATCATCGCGAAGACATAATTCCTCCAAGCGAGGCACAATGCAGGAAGGGCCGTCCAATGTGAGTGCATTATACACATACCAAGCTGAGCTTGCGTCTACCCGAACGGATAATGATGTGAGGGTGCTCGAGCATGCTTTGAGGATGGGCTCGAGTTTCGACCATCGGAGGGCTGGTATCTCAAGATACAGGCAGTGAAGGGGACAATGCGAGTCTTGAAATACTTTGGCTATATGATAATATCCACCATTAGAACTGATGTGCTCGATACGAAAAACTTCCAATGCCGGCAGACGAAGGTCCCCCATGCATCGGAGGTCGGTGTGGAGAGAGAGCGTATGTAGCCTAGTATGGGAAAATGGCACAGGAAGAGTGAAGGATGGATGGATACAGTGCACATTTAATGCTGCTGTAGTAAGTTGCGATGACAGAAAGAAAAGTTCTAAATACTCCAAAAATTTTGATACGTCTCCGGTGAACGACCGTAACTGGGAAAAGGGGAGTCGCAGATGAAGGATGCCCATCCCACGAAGTGATACCACTCGCAGATTGGGTGCCTTGGAGAAACCTTCGATCTGTGGCATACTGAAAGAGAAATTCCTGGGAAGGCTGGGATAGTGGGAGATATCGTCAATCACGATGGTCAGTCTTTCTAGGATAGGAAATTCGCTGGAAATGGTAGACAGAGTTATCAGGGCTTCATCGTCGATCGTAAAGCTAAGGTCGGCGCAACGGTCGAAATGAGGAAGGAGTATCTCAAGATGTTTCTGGATATCGTATGAGGAGGACAATGTGACGCGGAGTGGACACTGGCCAGAGCGTGCTAGATATTCCTGGAGAAGCGTTGCTCTATCATCGGTGAAAGGCACATCGTCTAACATCAGAAGATTCGAGCCGTCTTTGATGCAGACGGATGTCCAGAGGTTGGGCATTGATAAAGCTACTGATCTCCATGCGCGACAGACATGGCTGATCACCCAGTTTGGACTGTACTTGACGTCCAGGACGTCGCATTCAGCCAAGCCGAAGTCGCCGTCCACCGCGAGTTGGAAAATCTCGCCAAGCATCTCGACAGGAAGGGGGGACATGGCTGAGTCACTGTATGGCTCACAGTGAAGAACTTGGTGTTCTTCAGAGCTTGCAGGAGGTAACGGTGTGGAAAGTGCGGTGTGAAAATCGAGGACTTCCATTCCGGCCTATGGGAGAGAATAAGTCAGAACCATGGCATACTGACTCGGAATCATACTAAATATGTGCGCAATCTTGGAGAACTTCGAAAGTAGAGGCGATCGTTGCCAGCTTGGTGTAAGTAGTACTGGGTCTTGTGAGATTCTACTAGATAGTTATATTCAATTTGGAAAAAATGATAAAATCCAGGTCTGGACGTCACCTTTCAGTAACCAGCCAAGCCGCACTGGGCACCGTGCAGGATCAGCAAGTACTTAGTGGTTTGCTGGCAGCAGTGAAAGACTGAGATACGAACAGTAACGCTGCACGTGTGCCGTGACAAACATTCCGGCCCTGAAATGATTCGTTAATGATTCGATATCATCGCCGCGTTTTCAGCGCGGAATCTTCCCAAACTAATTAGTGACAACTGCGCCTCTAGAAATTATACTTTGCCTCTCGCTTAACCACTTTGTAAGGTTCTCCTTATTTTTTTAGCGACTTTGTCTGAAATGTGAAAGACTTCCTCCGAAACCTCAGGTTAGAACTGCGGCAACGATGTCTTGCTTCGTATTTATCCCTTATGCTATTCCCCAACATCCTACATATTTAATCAGCAGTCACCTGGCATTGTCGTTGTAGCTGTCCACCAAGAATCTAAATTCGGGGTTACAGGAATAGACAGAGATGGCCACGGGCGAGCGAATGGTCCTTATCGTGCCATGGTGATAAAGAGGCCTTGAAAAGGTATTATCTCTTACAATTTTGGGAAAATGGGGTTTTCGAAGAGTAGCTCGTTATCGCCATCAGACGTCCTTGAATCCGCCGAAGCCAGACGAAAGGTTGAGATCTTAGATTTGTAGTCCGAGGAAGATGGCATATAACATATATAGTTACCTATATGACAAGGCAGTTCCGTCCAATAATTACGCGTCTTTTCATATCATCTTCGTCCAAACATAACCATAAAATTCGACCTTGAGACCCTCTTCTTTGAGTTCCTCCAACTCCATTAGAGCTTTCTCCGGCCTGGGTGAGTAAGGCGCACACATCGTCAACGATTTCAGCTGCGCGACCTTTCTAGAAAACTGCCGCCACCACACCATACTCACGAAACTGAGTTGATGGAAGGAAGCCGCAAAGTCTGCATCCAATGAATAACTGTCGTCGCGGATGCATAATTCGGTCAAATGAGGCGCGAAAGCGGAAGTGTCTAGGTGATAAGAAGCTCTGTTGAATGAGAGCGCGTCGTGCACCTGCGGCGCTGATTCCTCGTTTACTCGAATGGATAGCGATTCGAGGGTGCTCGAGCATGCTTCGATGATGGGCTGGAGCTCTGACCATGGGAGCGCAGCGGTTTCGAGATATAGGCAACGCAAAGGACAAACCGATTCTCGTAAGAGCTCGGCGATGCTACAGTGTCCACCCGGATAAATGTATTCAATAAGAAAAGTTTCCAGCGCCGGAAGACGGAGGCCTTGCAGAGCCTCGATGAAAGGGGAGAGGGAAAGCGTGCGAAGCTTGGTATGGATGAACGGCTCAGGAAGGACATCGAAAGGGAGGACGGGGAATCGCGCATCCATCTTCGCTGTCTCAAGCTGTGATGCAGTTGCGAAGAGTTGCATATACACTTGATATCGACAGATATCTCCGGTGAAGGATTTTAGATTCGTCAAGGGGAGTTCGACATACGTGATGTCTATGCCTTGAACCAACACATCTAGTAGATGGGGTGCCTCACCACTGATAAATGGCTGTTCATTTCGATCAGAGATACAGCCCTCAACGACGAGAGACAATCTCTTGAGGTTCGGAAATTCCCCTTCAATGGTGAAGTGCGGGTTGACGGCTTCAGCAGTTACTGTCAAATCAAGGTCGGTGCAGCGAGGGAGATGGGGCGAGATTATCTCCATGTGTTTTTCGATATCGTATGAGGACGACAATGTTACACGGAGTGGATTCTGGCCGGAACGTGAAAGATACTCCTGGAGAAGCTTGGATTTTCCGTCGGTAAAGGGATTATCTACCAAAAGATCGTCTTCGATGGAGATGGATGCCCAGAGGCTCGGTGTCGATACAGCTATTGACCGCCAAGTACGACAGACGTGGGTGATCACCCAGTTCGTACCGTGCTCGACGTCCAGGTCGTCGTATTCCGAGCCGAGGTCGCCAAGCCAGCCAAAAATCTCGACGAGGATCTCGGAGGGAAGGGAAGACACGGCTGAGTCGTTGTATGGGGCGGTGTAGAAAAAATGGTGCTCTTCGGGATTTGTCGGAGGTAAGGTTGTAAGGAGAGCGGTCTGAAATGCTATAGACGCGCGTAGTTTCTCTCGTCGGTGTGGTATTACGATCGAGGAGAACCAGTCCAAAAGGGCAAGGTCATCATTGAGGGAGAAATTGCTTGTTCTGAGGTCGGAGATGTCCTTTTCTGACAGCGAACCGTCGGTCCCGAGAGTATATTTGTAAGAGATGGAATCGTTCTCGGCCCCTCTGAGAAATACGGAAAGTGCCTTGAGATCCTTGGAAAGTTTTGGAGACTCGGGTTTCATTCTAGGGGTAAAGATAAGTAAACCTAGCGTGAAAACCGGATTAAAACGTCATACTGAGGGTGTGCAGTGCGAAATGTAGGAAGTCCTGAGACGCTGAAGTTCCTTACAGTCAGGTTCTGGTTTAGTGGCTGATCACTGGCTCGCGGCGTTGCTAGGTCTGAGCAGTGAGGCCCGAAGTGCTACTAGATATATACATTCAATTGAGCAGGAATAAAGGATCACAGGTGCCGACATTACCTTTGAATTTCGGGAACACCTCTAACCCACACTGAGCACTGAGCAGATTGCTTTCAGATGTCAGCACTGAGTGATGATTGATAAATTGTAAGGAGTTGCCGGCACAGCCCGCGCCCTGCCACTTAGAGTACGAACGGTAACACTGCACGTGCATTGTGACACGCCTCCAGAGCTGTCACGATCTGAATTTTAATTCGACGGTCACTGCCAGGACAGTCATTGCAGCGTTGCAGTCTCCTTTCGGGCACTCCGGGTTTCAGCGGCAAGCACGACTCTGGAAATCGTGTTTTCGGCTCTCATTTAATCTCTGTGGAAGTATCTCGTTATCATTAAAGACTTTATCCGGATGTGAAAGGTTTACCTCAACCAGTGGTCGCACTGCCGCAACGATCCCTTGCTTCGTCTTCGTCTCTTGCGGTTCTGTTGCTCTTCCTACCAGCCCGCATGCATAACCGGTTACACGTTCCCTGCTCGTGGTCACCTGGCGTTAGCATTTCAACTGCATGGTACGCCACACACCCAGAAACCTATATTTGGGATTGCAGGAAGATAGAGACGGCCGTGGGCGAGGAAATGGTCCTTATCGTGCCGTACTGGTGCAGCGACCACGAAAAGGTATAAAAGGATGACGAGCAGCCTTGCATTCCTTCAGTCGTCCTTGACCATCACTCGGGCATCTCAATCCAAGCATCAACTTGCAATTGATACCCCCTCCTCTACCTTTGATACCACTTTCCTTAATCCAGGTGCGCTACTTGCTTCTTTTTTGATTACGCGGTAGCTCACGTACTTGAACAGCAATCATCATGTCTTTCGATATGTTTTCACTCATGCAACGCCGTGCTCAAGGACGCAGAGCAGGAGGAGGAGGAGGAGCTCAGTCGTCCGGATTCGGAGGGCCAGGCGGTTTCTCCAGTCTGTTGTCCGGAGGCGGTACATCCGGCTTTGGGGGACTTGATCCCAAGGCATTCACTGCGTTTCCCGGCATGTCGCCTGCAGCATTCTCTCCCAGCTCGTCTCCTCCCGCACATCAGCAGACCCACGAGTCGTCGTCAGGTCCTTCGGAATCGCCTGAGGAGCCATCTGCTTCGCCCCTCGCTGGAGGTCCAGCTGGCAATCTAGCGTCCATGACGAATCTCGGGGGATTCGGTGGTGGTATTTTTGAGTCTTTCCTTGGGCCGAAGACCGGTGGTGGACAGTAGGCAATGAGAGGCTTTGTTGGTATCCGAACAATGATTTGATGTAATTTCTAGGGGGATTTTCCTGATTCCCAAGTCCCGTCGTTATGTATCCTTAGTGTACACTCATCCCTAATATTTACCGATTCGGAAACGAGTTTGCAACGAAAAGCAGAAGTGGAATTAGTGGAAATTTGCGCAAATTGGGAATGATCGGACGGTCCTCGGCGAATTAGTCCTTTCTCAGGTCTCGTTTCCCTCCATCACCTTGCTAGTCGCCGCCTCAGCAATCAGTCAACGTTTCTACCTCTATCTCTCAATGGCGATCGTAGGACTCTGGATTCCCACTGGGATAGATATGTATCCTCGCTCCAGTGGCTCCATATCATCTCTTGATGTGAGACTATAGTTTCGTATTGTCCGTATTCACACTACATTTACAGGTAGATACACAAAAAATGAAAGTACAGAATCACATCATGCCAAGGGCGCGCAGCTCGTTGTAGCGATCCGTCCACCAAGGAATTCTGACGTCAGTCGGGTCAAGCTCGTCGATATCTTCGAAAGAAATATTGTAGTCTAGTCCTTCAATCTTGGTACGAGAACTAGCAGTGAATCCGAAACCATTATTCTGATTGGAGGCCTCTTCGTGGCGCGTAGAACCGCTGGCCACCTCATGTTTGGGGTTCTTGACTAGGACAATATCCCGTCTAATCGTGGTTGAACCAAGTTCAGACCACGTATCCTCGAGTATGACCTTGTTGTTATCGAAAGGGTTGGTAAACACAGGCCTGTCTCGATTGGCGCTTGTTTCGTGCGATGTTTCTGCCTGTGGCATTCTAGCAACTGGAGACGCTGCAGAAGTGCCGAGATTGAACCTGGGGCTCGCAGGAGGGGTTCGTTGAACTGCGTCGATACTGCTTGGGATAAAGTTGAAGGGGAACCTCGGGACGGGGGCAGCAACGGGAAGGGGAGAGGTGTAGACTCGGTTCCCCGGAGAGCTGGTCTGAGGGTTCATGGACCAAACGGACGACTTCATGAATCCGGAATGGGCTATTGGGTCATGTCTCGGACCTGTATACGCCTGGGTTGACCCCTGAGCAGGAGATCTCCGCCGCTCGAAGACGCCGAAGTTTGGAGGGGGTCCGTTAAGTGGGTTCGCTCGGCTGTATCGCGCACCGAACGTATTTGGGACAGGGAGTACGTACCCTCCAAACGGTGGTGAACGAAAAGCAGACGCCGGATTGTAGGTGGATGCAGGACCATAAGATGACGATTTATACGAAGGGAATGTCTGCGTCTGGGCGTACCCGAATGGGAATGTCGCGCCGGCATACATTGATGGCGCGGGTGTAAAGACACTCTCCGTTGCTGCCGTTGAATTTGAATATTCAGCTGTTCGGGTGGCAGGGAACTGGGTCTGGGTTCTGGGAACTCGTACTCGAACGGAACTGTCGACGACCCCTCGCCTAAACTTAGTGCAAACCTGCTCAATCCTGGAGAACGAAACCTGTGGCGAATCAATATTGGGGCGGAATTTTATACATGGACGAGCTCACCGATGCCTCGCGCGCGTCGGTGTACACGTTGGTCTGTGTGTATGCCTGGGGCTGGGATGGGACTCGCGCCTCACTGCTTGTCGGGGCCGTCGTCGAGCCAACAGGCAGTTCCGCAGAGTCGACCTTGGCATCGCCTTTGTCGACGCTCTGAAAGACGCTTAGAGACGATGGGAGAGTAACAAGTTAGCTGCCTCACCATTTCAGCTGGTAAAGACGCGCTAAGGTCTATCAACTGCCGAGCCAGAGTGAGGAGGTCCCCCAGTACCTGTATCATTGTTGAATATCGGTGGCAGATGAATGGAGATGACATGCTCACCGTGTCCACCTCTGCTAAAATGGGGTCTTCGGATGAAGTGTTGAATGCCGCAGACATTGTTGCGTGACAGATACTGTGAAGCGAGGCAAAGTAGAGAGAGCCCTGAGGACGTCAAGTCGTGCAGAAGATGGTGAAGAGAAAGGAAGAAGAGAGGTGAAAGTACCCGCTTATAAAGGCGTGAATTGCCGCTAGTTTGGTGCGCCGCCTTTGTGCTTTAGCACCTATTTTGGTCGCGTTACAAGATTATTGTATGTTGCCATCCCGCCATTGTTGCCGCATTGTGCTTATCTGCCGCCCACAGAATTTCCTCAAGATGAATGGATTATTGGTCTTGGACGTAATAATTTATCCCCATGCTCCGTTCGTGTTCAGAAAATTCGGAGCTAGTTGACGGTGATGGTCTTTTGGTAGGCATCAGTCCCTTGACCGTAAGGATACCAGTGACTCTAGCCCATTTTTTCCTGTCTTCCTAAGGTCGGTTTATGTTCGTGGTTTGTCCCACAAATTGAATCTACGGTTGATCTTTCGGTAGTGATCTATCAATGTATCACTGATACCTGTCTTGAGTGGATGCACTTTTCACACGATGTGGGATCATTCCAATTCTTGTCTTGCGACTGAAGGCAGAAAGAGCGGAAAGATACATTGAATGTTGCTACTTGCACAAGCGCCTGACTGTTGTCGCTACTACGAATGGCCGGCGAGTTGAACAACACAGTCTCAGCGTTAATCACAATAGAGATATCTCTTATTTCGCGCCTCGTCACTTGAGCTGTAGTCATCCCGTTTTCATCTGTATCGTTTTAGATTCTATGCATCTAATCAAGTCACCGATGAATGCCCCAGTGCTGGTGTATCTAACGTGACGAGTGAAATGATACCCGTTGGATGCGAAGACTTCACGCGATGGCGGATACTTATGAGTATTGGGCGGCGTATGTATCACGGCCTGATTTCCCGATACGGACTACCACAGTGGTGCAGGTGTGAAACTGAGACATGGCTGCAGACTAATAACTACAGTGTCCGGACTCGGGACTCCGGCGACGTCGAACGTATAAAAACAATTTACGGTAAATAAAAGTACGCCGAAGGGGAGTCGAACCCCTACCGCTTGCTTGGAAGGCAAGCATGATAACCGTTTCACCATCGGCGTTACGATTATAAAGATCAAGGCTACAGATGTAACAAACAGCCTCAATTCGTTCTCTTAAAACAACAATCACGTTCCACGCACGGTCACAATTGTTCACTCCAACTTTCTCGTTTTTAAGCTGGCCCCAGTCATGGACCCAGATCTAGAAGACCCACCGTAAGTCTCCCCGAGATATTGTCCTCCCTTGTAATTAATACTTTTGTGACATCGGGCAGTGTCGTTGCTTTTGTATACGTATCAGCTGGCATTGATTTGCACTACTAGCACTAGTACTGCCACGGTGTATACCGGACAACGAACTCCTCACGAAGATCGTGCAAGGTACGGAGTAATCGGAAGATAACAGTAATACTTGAGCGGAGCCCCGATCCTTAACGCCCGATCGAAACTGTTGAATTCTGGACCCCCGTGTTGATCGACTCTTATGCTGCGGCCGAAGGCCAATAATCGCTACTTTTGACTGTAGTTCTGGCATGACAGGTTGGCGAGGAGCACTTTGATAATAACCTTGAAGGATCGGAAACCCCGATATCAGGTTGCCTCGAATGGTCACAGTCTGGGAGATACCCAATCGTCTCTCAGAAATACTTAGCTCGGTACCCGCTATTGCCTCAGGTGAAGAATGATATATCTATTGATGCAGACTGCTCACGTAGCTTCGATATTTGTTCTATAGTTTGATTCGTATCACGGTGAGTCGTGGTATGCGTAATAATCCGAGAAGTCACACTCATTAAGGTCCTCTTCGCTACAGGAGTCCACAAAGACTTTTGTGCCGATGATGCTGCGAGATACATTTCCCTATCACAACTGCACTAAGCTGATGGTACGCGACTCCACACCGTTTGCGTTTCAAAGAGGTACATTGCCGCCTATTCAGTCATCAGTGCATGACTGTTACGTTCACAACGTCTGTATTTCGTGGACTTGTTTCATGATACTATAACAGGACAATGAAGCGGGAGATTTTCTATCGGAATGGTGAACTCTGGCTTACTTCGCCTTGTAGTGATCGTGGCCTACGATCGCGATGCGTTATGGAGACTCGCCGCCACATTATCATGCCGACTTTCAACCGATCTATTCTTGTACCCTGGATGGTCAGCGGATGAACTTTATATCCTATAGCAGACAACGTATCCCTCTGAGTGGCTTTATGCATGAGTATGACTTCAAGACGTCGATGAAAGGTCAAGCTTGTCTTCTTGGTATTTTTACCGGAAAATTGACGGTTATAAGCTCTAATTTATGTATAGGACGTTTCCAGAAAGACGTCATTGTGATTCTTAAATTCTGGAACATTACACCCATACGGACCCATAACCTACGTGAAGACAGCGGCGAACGCCGACCGGTCCAGAGTTCAGGTAGTGTGAGCTCAGTTTCCAATAAACCGATAAAAATTCTCCGGTAATGATCTCAGATCTGTGGACTCTGCTCTCCCGCGAATAAGTAATGCTTACCCTGGCTGCCCTGAACACACCTAGCTGCGTTGTCAGATATCTGGATAAACCTTTGACGCCAAATAATGACCCGCCTTCGAGGCCAACGCCCACGGGCTGAGAGTAGTTCCAGGAGTCTCGACAACTTTATGTGTGACGATCTTCAATAGTAATGGTACGTGTCCGTCAAGTACCAGTGACATATTGCAATTCAATTTGTCAGTAGACAGGTGCAGACATACGATCTCAGGCCTCAGGGACGGTCGCACTGCTTCGATTCGGGGCCGACACGAGAGGAGGCATAACCAATGGTGCCTCTCCGGCTATTAAAATTCTCGCAAGTGTAAACCGAACGAAGTCTCTGGCGGGTTTCATATGTCCGACCAATGAAAATTCCATTCCTATGGTTCGTTGTCCAATCGTTTCAATTCCGGGTACCGGGAAGAGCATCATCGGTTCTTTTCGTAAGGCATGTGCTCACGATGTCTTTTTTTTTTTACGTTTCCATGCCCCTACTCGACTGCGGCATCCGATCCTTACTTGACTTCGTGGGTGCTTCGTTTTCTGCGCTCTCCGTTCTCTGTGATCAAAATTTCTTCAGACCCTTGAGCATTTGGAGAGCTGAAATCGATGTTTATTGTTTTCTTCTGGTGATGATCCACATTTACTCTTTGATCCACCTTCGTATAAATAGAGAATTGTAAACCATGGCGACCTTCTACTGTATTACCCTCTAATTTTTAACTAAATTAGACTGGGAGAAGCCACTTCGTCCATTTATTTCAATGAAGCTGAGGAAGTACAACTTCCTTTTTAACAGAGTCAGTTTTAAGAGTACGTGTATCTTTGGATATTGCCATTCCGAGCAGGAACATTTTGGGGTGAATCAAGGAAGGGGATAACAGGCCGTTAAGATTTGCATATGCTCTTAAATCTAAAATCGCCATCAACTGACGGAGAAGACAAAAGGATGGCTTCTCCCATCTGGAATACAGATACATAGATTTGAGCAGAAAAATATTGCTCTCCAGACCCAAAAGCTTACGCTTAAATGCACCTAAAAAATTGTAATCACAAAAAAAGCGTCCGGACTTGTATCCCCCGTTGGTTTTCACTAGAATTCCCCTGGAATTTTTATATCCGAGCATTCACGGCGTTCTAAGATGGCAGATAAGTAACGGTTACTTATCGCGGGAGTAGAAGGCCAAGAAAGGCATAATTTCAATTTGGCATCAAAGGGGAGGCAAACAAACCCAACTCTTCCACCGTCGACGACGTCGTACGCGTCTTGCTTTATTACTTCCATGCACATTTCGTTCAACCACAGCGCAGCAGTAAGAAAATACCGATACTGAGTACGAACCGGCGCTGCTGGTGCGCGACTTTTGCTATTTCCCGATGTCGTGGCCTGACTTTGATTTCCCTGCTGCAGGACGACAAGGACGACTAGAGACGACGCCTACAGATACAGAAAATCCTCTTTTTTACCGGCCGAATGCCACGACGCGGTGCTCCGTCTTCCAATACATTGAGTCCCCAGGATTCGTCCTCACCGAACGGTCCTACTTCCCTTCGTTCCAATTCGCCTACTGCAGGCATCACTCAGTTCCTTTCCAAGCCTTCTAAATGGTTCGGCCGTAGCGTTTCTTCACCAAAATCAAGCTCTGGTAGCTCGACGGAGCCCAGGGCGAGCAATTCGTCGGCCAGGAAGCACAAAATTTCTCACCCCACAGATCCGAGACCGATATTGGACGGGTATGCTGGCTCTAACGCCAGGTGAGTTGCCTATCACTATTCATTTGGTCGCCGTTAACACGTTCCTGCCGCCTTAGGTCTGTGCTAGATCTTTCGACACGACCGCCGAATTCACTCGACATTTCCCCCTTTCATCCTCCAAGCTCGCCGTCTACCCCCATCGCCTCCTCGACCGGTCTCGGCGACTTGCGGAGTATGTCCCGAAAGGCATGGTCGCGGTCTGCTGACGACCTAGGGAGCATGTCTGCCGTCGTTGAATCTCCTGTCAGCGCAATATTCCAGGACAAGGTCGCCCAGTATCGCAACCGGAGCAGCGGTGGCGGCAAGATTGAGCTACAGCAGCCACAGCAGCATGTCACAAGCAGTCAGACAGGACGTCAACCTTTCCCTACCATCGTCACCAGTGTTCCTCCGGAACAATCGCCTTCTAGCGCCCCCATTCTGTCGCCTGTAACCATTTCCGTTTCCGCGCCTAATGGCGAAGAATCTCCCGTTCCTTCCAGACAATCTCCTCCTTCACACGTTCATACGCGCTCTCATTCCTTCACTCCTAAATTATCATCTAAATTGGCTTCCCCTAGATTTCCCCCCAGCCCGAAACGTAAAGGTTCGGGCGAGCTTGATGGAAAGGGCGCATTTCCTTTTGGTTTCGGCGCCCACTCAAGGCCAATACAACCAGAACTCGGCCCTTCTTCGGTACCTGGTACGACTGGGTCGCGTTCGAATGCACTCTTATCCCCTAACACCACTGTTGAATCTGAAACCGACGACAACGCCGAAGCTGATATTACTAAACGGGCTTCACAGATTGTGTACCACAAGGGGTTAATAAATCGCCTCGCGGATGTACCGCACAACCTCCAGAATTCACACGTGGCATTGTCCAAAGGATGGAAACCATTCAAGCTCGAGCTGAAAGGCTCCAAGCTGTACTTTTACAAGCCTCCAGGCGACAGAAGCGCCGCCATCAAGGATCTTTTCCCGACGGTGCTGGTACCGCCAAGTCAAGAAGAGATTGCAGAGTTAGAACTCGAAGGCAAGGAAGGTGGGCTAGAGACCGGTGGAAAGGATCGTTTGCGTAAAGCTGACGGGATCCGAAAGAAGAGGGCATACTGGGGAAGGAGAACGCATCCTGACCTCTCGGTCGATGACAATGGAACCATTCAGAAGGGGACCTTCGAGGCGCTAGTCCACGAATGTGTCTTTGGTACTACCTTCTCCACCAGTGACGCCTCCGTCGAGCAGGAGAAATGGAAGGATTTTGCTTCAGCTAATCTTCTCTGTCTCCCAGCGCTCGCTGGTCAAGCGAAGTATGAAGCAGAGTTCTTGCGTTACACCGAGTACCTTGTTTCTGGGGCGGAGGATGATGCGAAGGAAGTTTTGCGTTCGAGAGTCGTATGGTTGGCTGGCGAGTATTTGAGGTTCCATGAAGTGCCCGCAGACTTTTCTGCTTGGGAAGAATGGAGAGCCGAAACCATCCCAGGGGCAACTTTTGCTGTAGTAAAACCGACATCTGGATCTCTTACCACTTCGACCTCAATGCAGGCCCTCTACGTCCCTTCTCCTGTCGGATCCCCAAATCCTGTTCATTCCCCCAGCATGCCGAGCGTTGCTTCCCCAAATTTAGGCACCTTTTCCCCGAGGCCTGATGAACCATCGAAGTTACCTTCATTAATGGATCTATTGACTACATATGACTCTCCCCCGTCACCCGTCCCATCATGGAAAGGGACATCGACTGATATCAGAACATTGGAAAATCAGACCTTACATCCACCTTTTTCCCCAAAAACGCCACCACAAGTGACTTGGGCTACTGCTCTTGATCGTGAAGGACTATCACGCGACGTTTTGTTATCTCTTGACCCCCAACTTATAGCACGTACTCTCACCCTGTTTCATCGCAGTGCCCTTCAGAGCGCTCCACAGAACTTGACTGCAGGTTACATTCTCGGGCACGATGCGCTATTTTCCGCGCCGAAGACATCAGAGGCTTATTTTGGCACACTGTTCGGCAGCGACGACCGCCCACACTGGCTCACAAAGCTGTTGCTGATGCAGATTCTAGGGGCGGATACGTCCAGCGGTTACGTGGGCTCTCCTCATCTATCTTCTCCTAATCGCAAGTCAGAAGAGCGCACCTCGCGGACACATTCTCGCTCAGAGTTAATCTCCGTGTGGGTTCGAGTAGCAGAGATCTGCAGGGCAAATGGTGATGCATGCACTTGGGAAGCGATCAAGGCTGCGGTGTGCTGTGCACCTGTCGCACGACTGGAGAAGGTGTGGAAGAGGGTGGAAGCCTCGGCGGTTGCTGCTGTCGAAGCGTGGGTGTATCCGGATGACGATGGTGCGTTCATTGGCGTGCAAGAGCCGATAACGACGCCGTGGGGAGGTGATCTGAGGGCTCGGGTGAAGGCGCAGATGGACAAGGTGAAGGATGAGGGGCCTGAGGAGACGCTAAAGGCGCAGTCGATGGAGACCATTCGAAAGTGGTTCGAGACATATAGAACTGCGTTTTCGCTATGTCCGAGGAAGATCGTTCTATCAGACGACGAAGTCAGTGAAGATGTCAAGAAGCTGGTGACATACTGGCGCGAGATGTTCATGGAGGGTGGTGGTGGTGGTGGTATTGGCCTCAAGTTCGCTCGGTATGTTTGTTATATATGTTCGCTCCAATCCTATTTCGATCTTATTGTTTCCCATGACAGAATTGACCAATTCATGTCCCTTTCATTAGCGGCAGAACCTCGTCGGAAAGGCTTGTTCGAGCCTCACTTTTGGTCACGATCTCCTTCGAATTATCCTCCAAATGTGTCGTTATTACCCCTGGTTTTCCCTGAACCCCTTCCCACGGTATGTCTTGTTGACCGGAGCCTTGCATTACGCGGGCGACTAGATAGCGATGCGGCAACAGATATCCACGCTGTCCGTGCTGTCGGTGGACGTATACGGCAGGAAGAACGTCGGATACCACCGTTTGATCCCACAGCTGGCGTGCTTGCTTCGTTGAGCCTTGGAGGTACAGTAATCCCGGTGCACAACGGGGATCTCCTTCTTGTTGTCCAAGGTGGTAATGATTCCGTACCGAGCTCTCGTCGCTCTTCTCGCGCACCTTCACGTCCGCCGAGTTCTAGCATCACGGATCTCTCTGAGAAGCTTCCGGGTCGTACACCGTCAATACGAGTCAAGCCCGGGTCGTCACAGGTTCTAGACCGTAAGAGCAGCATGGCGCGACGCAGTTCACTCCCAGCCCTGTCCAACCGGCCGACGTATGTGACGTCGGAACCATCTACAGATAGGCCATTGCGAGCTCTTGTGCAAGCGGGAACGCTGAACAATCTTGTCGATATTTTGGTTCATGGACTCAAGAATATATGTGTCTCTGTTGCCGACGACAACGGCGAGATGTCTTTGCGCGAAGGCACTCGGGAGCTTGTAGTTGATCGGAAGGAGTTTTCCAAAGTATGGTGGAACGTGTTTCGTAGCTTTGTTACTCCCCTGGTGTTCTTCGAAGTGAGTCTAAAACATACCTTGCTTCTTTTTTTCCCGGCGATTCTAATTTTTCCTTCTCAAGCTGCTACGAAAGATGTACATCAAAGCCCAGCCTCGAAGCTCACCACCACGATTATCTGAATATTTGCCAAAAGCGAATGTTCGTGCTGAGGTGCTCGAGACAATGCTAGAGTGGGTCACTGGGGGAGGTGGCGCCCAAGATGTTTTGGATGACCCGCAGTTGCTACAAAGCCTGCAGTCTTTTTTGGAGAGTCCTGATGACCACGTTTTTCGTGTTCCCGCGGACCTTGATGGAGAGCCTAGTCTAAAGCAGTCCATGTCGTCATTACGTGAGATGAGGCAGTCTCTTCGCCGTAACTTCCGAAGTCAGTCGATGCGTCCTTCTTCACGAGCTTCCTCGTCATCGGCCATCATACCGTCTCCAAGCGTTGTCCGTGTGCGGAACATGAGTGCCAGGCAATCTCCTGATATTGATCGAGTAAATGCTGAGGAGCTAGTGGAGATTCTTGACGGCATGGCCTGTGCGACGTTTAGCAATGTTACGGAAGAGGTATATATTTCTCTGATGTTTCATTTCTGACGCTGAAAACGGGTCCGTATTAGGATCTTTACATCACGTCTGACTTACTCGAAGTTCAAAGCGCTGACCGAACCGGCTGGTTTTCGTCTAAAGAAGGCCCCACCGCCGAAGATAGTATCGAAATTCAGACCATTTATTCTCACATCCAAGACGTGGAACCTTCACTTCTGATCTCGGAACTGGGCCAAGATTCTCTTTACCGACTTCTTCCCCCCGGTGTTCGCAGTTGTATCAGGGCCTATGCCATCTTACGCAAATGGCTGATATCAAAAATTGTGGCACCACGATTAGGGCTACAAGCTCGTCAAGCTCGGATGGAGCTCTTACTCCGGACCATTGAAATCAGCCGTATACGAAATGCAGAAAAGAGTACAAAATCGAGGCTAATTGACCAAGCCTGTGTTCGTTCATTTGTTGAAGCCGTAGTGTCGTCTGCGGTAATGAGTGTTGAGAGTCGAATGCACTATAGGGCCTGGCAAAACGCAGCGGCGAGCCGCAACACGCAATGTGATTCTCTGTCATCTCTACTGTCACGGTCATCTAGCCAGTCTTTAGGGTCAAAGGATGCTTTAACGGTTGATATGGGTTGGGTCATAGAACGGCTTCTTGACGTTATATCGACACCTGATGTAGTAGAGCCAAGCCAAGATGGTCAGAGCCTCGTCAACTTTGATAAACGCAGGTGAGTCATTTTACCCACAGTGAGACAGGACCTTGATTTTCGTCATCCAGGCACTTGTGCAATCTGATTGCCAACACACCGCCACTTCATTCTTCCCGGCAGCGTGGCGATATAGCGCGCCGGGGCTTTGAACGTTTGAACAACATCGAACGCGAAGTCGTGACCCTGCAATTTGATCATCGGGGGATACGCGAGGAAGGCCAGCGCGAAGGACTACATGGGAACGTCAATGGTCCGCCGTCGACTAGGAGACTGTCTCGTCCATTTCAACGTATACTACAGGCCCAGACGGACAAGATCAGACGTGATCGCAATTGGCGGAGTAGGCTTCAAAAGGAGAAAGTTCTGGAGCAGACGAGGAACGAGAAGCGGGAAGACATGCTTAATAAAGCCATGCGACCCCGAAAGCGTCCCGGCACTCCGACGAAACAACATCGCAACAAGAAAAGCATGTCAGCGTTTCTGCATTTCATGCGGCCGATCTCCAGTGCATTTGGCAGTGAGCCTACACACGGTCCCGAGTTGAAACGAACGGTCTCTGAACTTGACTTCACCCCCGCTGGGAAGCCGGTCTTGGTGCTCAGCTTGGTCGACGCGCGTGTGGTCGAGTTCATCAACAACGAGCGCTCGTATATGTTCAAGGTCGACACTGAAGACGGGGGCCATTATCTGTTGCAGGCGATGAACAAGCGGGATATGAGCAAGTGGTTGGAGACTATCAACCGGGTGTCGAAAATGGCGGCTAAACGTCGACTTACGTACATCGGCAGTTCGCCCAAGCCCGAATTATCCGATCTCAGGGCAGGATCTTCAGCACCGTCAAGAGACCCTAACGCTGGTAAGTCGGTATTATCCCAACGTACTACCCTCCCTTACACTTTATGAAAGTCTTTGGTGTTGACCCACAAATCCTGCTGGAGCGAGAAGCAGAAGGAGGAGACGTTCCTTATGGTGCTCTGCCAAAAATCATCGAGCAATGTCTCTCAGAGATCGAAAGCCGTGGTTTGACTGAAGTTGGCATCTGTAAGCACCAGGTGGATGCAGTACTGGTTTTTTACTGACAATATTCTCAAGATCGCATTGCTGGTGCTACCTCTGAGATCACTAGTCTCCGTGACGCTTATAATCGAGGTAGGAAGAACTGTTCCCACAATACAACGTCGTTTTAAGTCGTTTTTTGTAGGGCTAAGTCCGATTAAAAGTTCGACGGATATCCATGCTGTGTGTGATCTCGTGAAGTCGTGGTTTCGGTTGCTACCAGAGCCCGTCTTTCCTGCTGCGTCTTACTTTGAGATCATTGAAGCCACCCGTGCGTTTTCTTACACTCCCTGTGCTCGTCACCCCATTTATCACCAAATACAGAGCTCGACGATCTGGACGCTCGACTATCAGCGATACAACGCATCGTCCAGAGCCTACCGCAAGCAAACTTTGACCTTCTAAAACGCGTTTCAGAGCACCTCGACAAGTATGTATTACATTCCTGTATGATTTATATCTGACTCATTCGTGCAACAGAGTCACAGACTTTGAAGAGTATAATCAAATGACGGCGGAAGCATTGTCGATCGTTTTCAGCCCTAATTTGCTGCGCCCTCCCAAAAACGACTTCTCCATGCTTCTGGCTAACATGGGACATACGAATAAACTCGTTAAAGCGCTCATTACACATGTAATATTCTTCAATTGACTGTCGTTCTTCGTCGCTGATTGATACCATTACAGTTCCATGCCATCTTCGATGAAGCCGACCCGGACGCGGAGGCCGATCCGGACGACGAGGAAATCGACTCACCAATCATGGAAGAAGAGGAAGATGATGCTATGCCGTTCAATCCGGACCCGGAACCCACTCCCTGACTTACCGACCACAACACTATGCTGTTCATTCATCGTCACCATCCTTGTACCATGTTGCGTCACACACTTTACTCCTGGGACTTCAGACTCGGAATCATCATGAAACTTTCAGGACTACTTATATGGACGTTTGGCATCCTTAATCCAATTTTTATCTCTTATACATGTTTTATTAGAAGGTAAAAATATCCTGTACACTGGCACGATTTTGAGGTTCATTTAGGTTTTGACACGCTTACCATATGCGAACGTATTATTGCGTATAATCGATGTGTATATGTTAGATTGTAACTATCAACAGGGTGCGCCACCCCGCCTTTGTATCACAACCGCATCCGTGCAGCGCATTGTTCGGCAATTCTTGGCCAGGCGTGGTCGGCGCAGTTTCAAATTCTGCTGTACGGATGCGTCGACGGGTTCCTAAATTGGCAACACAAAGGAAGGTAGTACAAAGAAACTCTGCTTAATGCGGTTCCTTTATTCCTCATGATATTTATACAGGGGACGCGACGGGAATGTCATCTTTCCTTTCCTTTCCTTTCCTTCCCCCCTCCCACCCCAAGCTTGCTTGATTCCTCGTTTATTCTCTTACCATCGCGTTGACCGTGATCATGAACTCGACCTATAGCCGCTACGAATTCCCAGAAGACGTACAGATCTCTCGTGTTCCCCGTGTACGCGAGATAATGGTACGTGCATTCTAAGGAACGTCAACCTTTACCTCACGTAAGACTTTCCAGATTCTGGAGCTGAATCTACAGCGTCTCAAGAAGACTATGGAGGGGCTTAACGCCAATTGCGACAGTCTCATGACCCCGCCTCCCTCTTCCAACTCTTTATCGCTCTCCGGAGAGCCCTTCACACTATTTCACGACGAAATCACGACCGACGTTACAGACATTGATGGTTCGTTTGATGCATGCTCCTCCGTATCTTCCAACGATACGACATGCTACTACACACCCGTCACATCCCCCATCCTGACTTCATTTCACATGAATGACGACGACGACGATTCCATGTCTGACGCTTCTCTCCCCGTCACACCTGACGCGTTCGACCTTTCGAATTCGACCCTCTCGCCGAGGACGTTGACAATATTCTAGAAGAACGCTCTCGATATGATGGATGGAAACAGCTCGCCAACAAGCTCAACCTCGAGTTATTTCGAGACTACTTCTTGCGTTATCACTCCGGCCCTCGGCGTAGGGTGGTCACTAGACATCCGTATTATGCGCATTGGGCTCTCGCGAAACAAGCGGAATACGTGTCGCCTGTGACAGCAGATGTAGACACTGGTGATGGGTTGCATGGCTTTCGGTATTCACAGGGAGTCTTGGGAGAACGGATAGAGCCTCAACGATGACGCTGCAGTCTAATTGATTTTGACATTTCTATGCTACCATCATTCCTTTCTTCGTATTTTGTACCCACCTAGTGTGGGCTATTCATTATGCCTCTATATCACGACCATATACTAATTTACAACATCGAGTAATGTAAAGGGCATTTGTCCGTAGTTGTCAGTAGTCCTAATCATGTCCTCGGAGACCGTGTCTCAGACCGACTACCGTCTACAAGCTATACTACACTAGCATTGTTGATGAGATGAAGAGGACACATGTATGAACACGGTAATAATTACTATATGTTTACTGACGCGTCAATTTAGCAGCGAGGTAAGTCGGACAGATGTATGAAAGGTCCTGTTGTACGGTCGACCAATGAAAGACAGCTCCCACGCCGGGGACTAGAAGTTAGCAGTTAGTTGGGTAGCAATCAAACGTAGCAAGTACGTCACGGAGAGGGGGCCCACCAGACAAAAGTGGACAAACTTTGAAGAGTCTCTGCCAAAATGTTATGGCCAACGTGGGGATCGAACCCAAGACCTTCGCGTTATTAGCACGACGCTCTAACCAACTGAGCTAGTCGGCCGATGGACAACTTTTCTCTCAAGGATACCCATTTACAATCATATGGTATATCATTCTATCTGTGAGGATCTACTCAGCTGTAAAAGGGTAATCTGTATATCCCTCCGAGACCTCCCCACGTAAGTAGAATGTCGGCCTATTGTACGGTGTAAACGGTAAGTCCTTCTTCAACTTCTTCGGAAGATCAGGCTATCAAAACACTAGATCAGACCCAGTTTCGCAGAAACAAGCCAAAAAGCAAACTTACGTTCGAAATAAAGTACCTCCCAAACGCAACGAGATCGCCCTTCTCGTTCGCCACCTTCATCGCTTCCTCCCTCTTGTACCCTCCAGCAGATATCAACGGCCTCGGCGTCCACAGATCCCTTATGAAATTATTCGACTCATTCGCACCGGCGTCGTCGCGCGTCTCCGGTCCCGCCACCCTCGGCTCTATGACATGCAAGTACGCCAAGTTAGCATGGCGCTGCCCGATCTTCGTCACGAGGTACCCGAACGTCGGGACGGGATCCTCCATGCGCATCCCCTGCCACGTCGACCACGGACTCACGCGGAGGCCCGTCCGGTGGGCGCCGACAGCGTCGACGACTGCATCGATCACCTCGAGTGCGAAGCGCGCCCGATTCTCGATGCTCCCTCCGTACTCATCCGTACGTGTGTTCGTCACGTCCTGCAGGAACTGGTCGACGAGGTACCCGTTCGCACCGTGGATCTCGACACCGTCGAAGCCCGCTTTGAACACGGCGTTGGCTGCTGCTTGGGCGTATAGCTTGGTGTACTCGTGGATCTCGCCGATGGTCAGCGGGCGGGGCGACGTGGAGGATTCGGAGAGCTTGATAGAGGAGGGCGCGATAAGTTCGAGCGAAGGGTCTTCGTCTTGGAGGTCGGAAAGCTGAGCTGTGCGTCCCATGGCCCATAGTTGGACGAAGATGAAGCTGCCTTTGGCGTGGACGGCGTCAGTTACCTGGTTGGTGATGAGAAAAGTTTCGGAGATGGGAACAAGGCATACCTCTTTCCACGCGTCTAGTTGCTCCTGTGTCCACAAGCCTGGGATGTTCTTGTACCCCCCAGCCTTTTGTGCAATAAACGTAGCCTCTGTGATCAAAAGGGTACCAGGCTCACTGCCTCTCTGAGAATAGTACTCCTTCATGACAGACGTGTACGGGACATGCCCTTTCTCCGTCGACTTGTAACGCGTCAATGGTGCCAGGACGATGCGGTGGTTTAGTGTGATATCACCAATCTTGATAGGCTGAAAGAGCTTGGAGTCTGCCATTGTTGTTGTGAAGGGAATAATCACAGCGGTGGCAGCTTTTATAGCTTCGAGTTTGAGGCTGGATAAGAGCGGTAATGGAATGAATGCTTATTGATCCAGTCGCATTCAATACCATCAACCCGGATAATGGTTTCCCTTTTCGATGTGATCATCCAAAGTTGTGATGATTAAGAGGCGGCCAGCGACGGTAAAAAAAAATGGCGTCAAGTTGACAAGAGAGGTTAGCGAGGTCGATTAGCCTGGCTATTTCGTTTGACCGTCATCGCAAAACTTGCGAAGAATCCCGGGATCCTTACGTCGCCGGAGAAAAGATGACCCTGGATGCCCAGGTCCCTGGCACTCCATGCAAAGTAATCAGGAAGGGGTGGGACTACAGCAGAAAGACGTGCTCACCGACAAGTTCGCAAGCTCATCCTATCCAGCCCCGTGATGTTTCTTGAGTGCTCCCGAGTCACGGACAGTGATTATCGATGGAGTAGAGCCCTAGCTATCGCTGCTCTCATAAGGCCTCGGAAATTGCATGCTATCCTGCAGTTAGATGCCGATATTCCTTGGCGCGACAGATATTACACCTCGATTAGCCTACCCTGGCCCGTTCCCGCTTTGTCGATGGCTGCGACGTCCTGGACAATGAGTATATCCCTTGGAGAGACCTGGTGTCACTCGGCTCCATATGATCTGCTCTCAGCGGTCGAGAGCTAGGAAGTGGTAGTGGTGGAAAAGAAAATATCGTCGGAGTTAGCCGACCCTTCGAGCTCGCCATTTCGTGCGCGAAACGAATGATCAAAAACAGGATGCCTTCAAAGAGATTGGTATGAGTTGACCGGCCATCACACAAAGCAAACTACGACCTTTGAGGTACGATAACGGGGCAGCGTGGCGTCACGGCGTCGTACAGAATAATTTGGAAAAATGGCTCCGCGGCCGTCATGTAAATGATCCCGTGACCGGTAAGAAACCTCGCAAGGAGGGTAGGTACAAAACGGTATCGATTCGGGGGTCTAACTGTCTAGTGTCCACCAATGACTATGGATTCTAAGTCCAGGATTTGACCCTCCTCGATCATCGCTCGTCGCTCAAGCAGAGTGGCGCAAAAATGTATTGGAAAATCTGAACTTTTCCGAAGCGTCTGTGGAAAAAGCAAAAGATTTGATGAGAGTGGGATTCGAACCCAGGCCTCAGAATCTGAGCTGGTCATTTAGGTAATTACATAGTGGCATTTCATACCCAACCTGGGGCTCTAATGTAACAGTCACAAGTATTACGGTGCGGTGAGAACCCATTCAGCAAAAGTATAAGAAACACCGTTTCGAGCACGGCGATGCTCTGGGTTCTTGGGATCCTTGATCCTAAAGGTTAATGAAGAGCAGTGATCCGGCAAGTGAGTCCTGATATCCTTGGATAGCTCATCACATTCGGGACAATAGTGGTGTCTCAAAGTCGACAGCAGTGAGGGTGAATTTCGGTCTTGCTTCAGTGGAGAGGGGGCTATGGCCTGGAGTTGTGCGGAGTCGATGTATGCGAAGATCTGTTGGCAATAGACGGCGGAAAGAGGTTGGAGGGCTTCACGACGCCAAATGGCAAAGAGAGAATGAAACTGGGCCTTGATGGTGGAATTGGCTGCATACTCAGTCAAACGACCATGGGTGGTGGAAAGGGCTTTATGTTTGACAAAGGCGAGGAAAATGGCTATGGAGATTGGTTAGTGTGTATGCACATACAAGCAGGTGCCAACGTACGTAGAGGCGGCATTTTGGCACCCGGATTGATCTTCTCTCGGACCGTGCTCTCTGACTGAGTTTGGCGTAGTCGAGTTCTGAGGCAAGAGGAGGGACGACTGTCCATTGTTTATAAAGCTCTGCGTGGGGGAGGATCTTTGGCAGGAGAGGCATGGGGAAAAGATGGGGAAGGGAAGAAAGGGAGGCGGGGGAAGGAATGAGTACACGTTGGGCCTTTATACGAGAGATGCAATGACGCGGGATCAGCGCCCTCCTGACGCGCCGATGACGCAATGATAAGGATAGCGCTCCTTTGGTGGTCGCAGGGCATGGCAGGCGGGGGTTGGTGGTGAGTGTGATGTAACGCGTGACTGCACCTCCCATTCACATTCGACTTTGGTCCAAGCCAGATTCATTGCTGCCGACAATGTTATCGCTCGACGTTACTGGAGCCAAGGTGAACACATCGTTGTCGAACGCGACCTCAAGGTGTCTATCTTCATTTGCAGCGGGAAGCTGCCTTGGAGCACCTCAAGTTTTTCAAGAGATCACAAATGAACGTCTCTAATTCAAGCCTTGCTAGCTCGGCCTCGCGGCCTCGACGATAGCATCGAGCTTCAATATTGTTGGCTAGAGCGGTGATGTGGTACCGGCGATAGCAGTTGTACAAGGCGGGTACTGGAATACTCGTCCCATACAGGCGGCGTTGACCCATTGACTGCGCAGAGCGGGTTTGTGTCCAGTGGGAGGTCAAGTAAGGAGGCTCAGCGACGGCCGTGGGATAGCGACGATAGCCATGGTGAAGAACCCCCTCGCAAGCCACTTGACGCGTCCCCCACCGACGTCGCGACTTCACCAGACTCGCCGGTAATTCAACGCGCTAGGCAGCGTCGTCGCAATCTCGGCGTCCCGCCAGCTCTCATTGTCTCATGCAGTCCAAACGCCTTAGCCATCTCACCATACGATAACGTCTTTTCATGGCATTGAATCATGAAGTATCGAAGTACATACGTCTTGAACAAACTTCACGCGTTTCGCCCTCCTCCCCCCCCAAGTTATGATTATAGCCCCTGAATATAAACTGCACAAGATTTCTTCGTACCAACACAATCGGAAATGGGTGAAAAATGGCGAGTAAAATTTCGTCCTTATAATTCGACACGCAAACGGGACACGGAAACGACTAATGTCAGACTGAACGTCCATGGCATGTTCCTTGGGCTTCTATTCTGTCATTTGAGTTGCTGCGGTCGATATTCTCCTCCATACCTTTATTCATTAGTTCTACTCTCTTTTTCCCCATCAAGTGGGTTCCCGATCCGTCGAGGCTGACACCAAATAGTTTTAGGGCACTGAATGCAGCAATCTCGCCTTCTTTTTCCATCCTCAGACTCAATGTGACATCTACATTGAGATTAATAGCAATGGGGCACAGATATACTCAGGGTCTATGTTTGCAACTTAGTGGCATAAGTACTCTTGCGAGCACAACGTCACTCAAACACTTTCGTATCCGCTCTAAGAACTGTAGAGAAGCCATTGTTTTAGATGACCCAAATAAAAGTCGCAGAGCAAGGAATGTGCATTTAAAGTGACGTGAATTCGCCGACGCCCGCCCGCATTGTCGCTTCACGAGCGAACTTTGTGCGCGTTGTCCTTGTCCTTGATTTGGAAGCTTCTCCTGCGCAGGTGAGGTCAGGCTCGAGTCTCTTCAATGACGTTCGACTCACATACAATCTATCAGAAATGTCCACAATAAATTGCACTGACCGAAAATAGCGACCCAGCAATAACTCCCCACGATCTTGCTCATTCAGCTCGATTGATCATGACTACAACCTCGACTCCAAGGAAAATTCTGTTCTTCACGAACAGTGAATACGGGCAAGCCAACATTGTTCTCTCCGTCGCACACGAGCTCTGCCTTCGCCCAAATGTCGAAGTACACATTGCGTCTTTTCCCGGTGACTTGATTTCGTTTGTTCGATCCTCATTATCCGCTGATGCTGATTTTGAAAGTGCTCTCACCCCGTATCAAGGACTTGCAGGACCGTATCCGTGTGACAGGCAGTTCTGCCCGGGTATTCTTCCATCCTCTCAGGGGAATATCCCTAAAAGAGGCCCGCATACGCAGGATCGGAACCAACACTCCCACCCATGCGCCCAGTCTCGCTGGGGCTCTCCGGAGTTTTAGACGCTTGCCGTACTATGTCGCCGAATGGTCTGGGCCAGAGTACATGGAACTCTACGACAGCTGTGTCGAGATAATCCAGGATCTTAACGCAAACACTATCGTGATTGAATACTTCTTGAGTCAGGCTATCGATGCGTGTCGATTCTTAAATCTGAAGTTCATTATCATGACACCAAATGCACCCAAGGTGAGACTCGCCTTCGTTTTATGGCAGTTCGTGCTCCTACAGGTATTTTTGATATGCAGGACATCATCGGCCGCATTCAGCCGTACGGCTCCATATTCTGGAAATACCCTGTCATGTCGTCCGGCATCCCGTACCCCATGTCGTGGTATCACATTCCGAAGAATGCTTTTCTCACTTGCGCCATGGTGTATTTCATGTTCTCCTCCCCCAAAATCCAAGAACTCGTCCAATACCGTCAGAAGCTCGGTCTCAAAAACACCATTCCCATGTTTGAACCATATATGGCCGATGCACATTATCTCTGCCCCGCCACCCCTAAAACCGACTTTCCTTGTGTCGTTCCGGACAACGTAACGCTGTGCGGCCCCATTCTTGTTCCAGCAGTTCCAGTGGAGGAGAAAGACCCGAAACTCGCCAGTTGGCTTGACAGCGGACCAACCGTGCTTGTCAATTTGGGGACGCACGCTGTTTTTGATGAGAAGAATGCTTGTCAACTCGCGAAGGCTTTGCACATCCTGCTTGATCACGACCATTCCGTTCAGATTATCTGGAAGTTAAAAGCACATGACGACGCGAAGACTTCCTTGCACGATATATTACGGATCTTTGTGGGGAAGGGGAGAGTGAGGATTGTTGATTGGCTAGATGTCGAACCACTAGCAATCCTCAGGCATCCCAATGTTGTCTGTACTGTCAATCACGGTGGAGCAAATAGCGTCTATGAGGGAATTCAGTACGTCTCTTTCAGTTCACCGAGTGTCGAACTCCGCTAACCATGAATTAGTACCGGGATTCCTCAAATAATTCTGCCGATGTGGTACGATTGCTATGGTGAGCTACCGGTATTGGAATGGAACCTAACTGAAAAAAAGACTATGCAGCGCGGGTTGAATGGCTCGGGATTGGCATTTACGGCAACAAGGGATCTGCACCAAGAGTAGAAGCTTCTGAGCTCAGCCGCGCTCTGATTAAGATAATCGGCGAAGGTGATGAATCTTTACGATTCCGGGTCGCGGCCAAGTCATTAGCTGAGGACACCCGAAACTACTCTGGGAAGGTCATGGCATGTGACAAGATAATGGAATTTTCACGCACAAAGTAGTCTGATTGGCGTAACGATGAATGGCAGGTTCCTTTCGTAGACAGCAAGGCTTCAGGCTTCAAGGACCTTTGTAAAGTAGAAAAGGAATTTATGTTTCTAAGAACAAAGACGACAAAGAAGGACTGATACGCGTTGCCCCTCAGAGAAATCTACCTTTGTCTAAGGAGTGGCATTAGGCATCTCATAGAATAAAATAAATGAACTGCGTACAATTGAATCATATCTTCGACCTATCTTTCAAAACCGTTGAACGCGGGAGGCCTAGCATTTATCATCCTCATGTCAATGTCCAACGTCCCAAAGCAAACCCGGCGCCATCGACGCGGCGTAAGGAAGGCAACATCAGCCAAACCGGAGCCGAACGCAGAATCTTCTTCTCTACGCCCGCCGACGACACAGAACTCAGCTTCTTGGCCCTCGCAAATGGTGAAGCCGACCTAGCCTCAGTTACTTGGACTGACCCCCTTCACAGATCTCGTTCTCAGCGATTGAGAAACTCTTCAAAGAGTTCAGAGGGGAAGCCGAGGCTCGCGATACTGCCTACGGACAGCCTTCGGATGACGAAGTCGTTGTCTATCCACGGGTGCAACGTTGGACACCAGTACTTTCATCAACAGGTTATTTCAAGCACTATAGCTCCATTTAATGCGCATATAGTCAATTCTGAGCAAGAATAAGGCGCATATATCCAGGTCGAAGAGGCCCACTAGCCTTCCTCAGTGACAGGCAACGACGCCACTGATGCCACATCAACAAGGCGTTGACGGGGATGGCCATAGATATCACAACTGTATTCATGAAGAGCAATATTTGCATTCCAACAGTTACTGACACGTACTTGAATGCTGTCCAGATAGCCAACGCCGACGACGGCAATTCTTGTCAAGTAATTTGCCTTCTCAATGAACCCTCTTGCATCCTCGCGGAAGTATAACGACGAGCATTCCTGAAAGTGTTCGCCCTCAAGAGGAGGAGTAGCGAAGGAGTGTGGAGACGATAGTGAAGGAGGAAGTGAAGAGAGAAATCCAATCGCCACCAACAATGATGCAAGATGACGCATCGAAAGTAATTTGTCCGATCGCGTCCGATTTTCATCAAAACAAATTCGTGCAAAAATTGCCAAAAGGGTATTATACAGTTGAGGCATTACATACAACATAAGTACACTACAGTCTTGGTAAACAGTTTGATATTATGATTCTAGCTCGTTCATGACTTAACCGAGACTGTATAAATCAATTATTCCTTTCCACCGCAACAGCAGGAGTATTCGGTGGCGCCAACAACGCGCTCGAAGTTTTCGGAGGCATCAAAGCATCAGGGTTTACGCTAAGCCTAGCAAGTTTCATGCTCGACACCAACATAAATGTCGCTGTCGACGACGAGATCCGCCTAATGACTGCTCCTGCCGCCGCCGGACTGTCAGGAATTTGTTTCTAGGATGAGGTACCAGTGTAAAAAAAAAAATTGTTCCCGTAATCTATTTGAGGTGGCCGAAACCTGATCAGGACATTTTCGGGCAGAAAGTGCCGACACCACAAATTCGTTTTTTTTTACCTTGCTTCGACCACACTGTTAAAATCTGACCGGGATTTCTCTCCTACCGTCCAGTTGTCGAATTTCCACTTTCTATCCTTGTCTCCTTGTCTAGTTGGGCACTGACTCCTTAAAAAAAAACCAAACCTGGCTGGAAACCCGTCATGCGAGACGACGAGAAACACTACTCACGGGAGGCAATCAAGTGCGATGAACAACGTATGATTGGGAGAGAGAAGAGATAGGCCTAAATGAGAGAGAAAGAGAAAGGAAAGAATGTGGGATATCGTAGAACTAGTGAGTATTTATACGAGCGAGGAATAGGTATCGTACTAAAATGGAAGCAAAATTGGTCCTTCAGTGACATATGGCGCGTCATGGTTAGTGGTAGGCACGTCATTGTAGAGGGCGGGCTTACACCCTCCCCCGTTTTGAAAAAAAAAACTACTTCTGCACTTCCTTCTTCTGTGCGAGCCAATTGTCGAGGGCCTCGCAATCTTCTAATTCCTTCCGTGGTAACCACCGGTTTTCTTCCTCGCCCTCGCCGACCCAATGAACCAGATATTGGAAACCCCATCCTTGTTTACGCTTGTTGATGATCTTGTCAATGAAGAATTCTTCGAGCCCATCAGTAGTAAGGATTGGTTGAGGACGGGTATGGTCGCGTTGAGGGAACAGCGTGGTATCATTTGGAATAAATGGTTTAAGTACACTAGAATGGAAGGTAGGAAATGTGTTAGGCGAATTGGGGAGGTCGAGAGTGTATGAGGAAGTCTCTGGGTGAGCATTGACAACTGTATATGGTCTGTCGAAATGTGGCATGAATTTGGCCACCCTATTTTTATGACCTGCTTTGTATTCATGGCGACGATGAAGTGTAGATAGCATCACCTTGTCATTCACTTTAAACTTGATTTCAGGAGCACGTTTCTTATTGGCATGGTACGATTGAGTGATTTTTGCCAGCATTAAGTTATCCTTTGCATCCTGAACCTGCGAATCGATCCGTTGGAGTAGTTCGGTTGCGAGTTGGATAGGCTCTGATGGTGGTAAAGTATTAGGGACGAGGGGTGGGATTATCCATGGAGATCGGCCCATTCGTAGCTGGAAGCCAGAATAGCCGGTAGAAGCATTGACGGAGTTCATAATATTGAAACGGATTAGTGGCAGGGCTTTCACCCAGCCTTTCTGTTTGTGAGATACATGGAAATGTATGCACTGATTTACAGTCTTGTTTGTATGTTCGCTTGAACCATCTGTTTGTGGGTGATATGCAGAGGAGAGTTTCAAGGAGACACCAGTGAGTCTATGCAATGCAGTCCAGAATTTCGAAGTAAAAAGCTTATCCCTGTCAGAGACAAGCTCAGACGGGAGGCCATTCTCACAGTACCATTCTCGAAAAAATATTTCAGCGAGCTGTTCAGCATTACTGTCGTTACGAATTGGTATGATTCTGATATCGGAGCCTAAATGATCTGTCATCGTCAGGATGCAATCAAATCCATCGTCTTCCGGTAAGGGGCCTATAAAATCCAATGCCACACTACAACCCCGGTCATCTGGGATTGGAAGAGGGTGGAGAGGACCGTGGGCCTTTGATGTAGAAGATTTGTTTTGTTGGCAGTCCACACATGCAGGTATGTAACCCAACTCCAAATCTCGATGCATGTTTGGCCAATAATATGAGTCGCATAGTGAAGCATATGCTTTGTCTGTACCGAAATGTCCCAAGGAGTCATGCGCCAAGCAGAAAAGATCTTCACGCAATGTGCCAGTACGTGGTATTACAAGGCGGTCACCAATATACCATAGGTCATTATGGAATTTGATCGATGGCAAGGAGACATCAGTGGAGGCAAGCTTTTTACAGAACTTGTCATCTTTATATCCCATTTGAATTTTGTCCAGGATGGATTTATCAGTAGTGATAGTGAGAGTAGCGGCTACTGTGGAAGTAGTGGTAGTAGCCCATGAAGACCAAGAATTTGGTGTAGACTGATCCAAGTCAATGTCAGATAAAGGATTATCTTCATCATCGACAGGTGGCAATCGGGAGAGGGCATCGGCTGCAGTGTTATCCTCCCCACAGATGTAGTTGATACTGAATTCGAACTGGGATAGAAATTCATTCCAATGAGCTTGTCATCTAGAGAGGTCTTTCTGTGTCGCAAAGTTCTCAAGTGTTCTATGATCTGTATACACTGTGAAATTCATTCCCAGCAAATCCGCACGCCATTTCTTTAATGCACATACAATTGCCAGTAATTCTTTTTCATGTACGGGGTAGTTTTTCTGTGCGCCCTTCAATTGCATTGAGTCGAAAGCGACAGGTCTAGCTGTCTCCCAGGTTGGTCCATATGATAGTACAGCTCCGGTTCTCCAATCGCTGGCATCGCATGTCACAAAGATCATGTTGTCCTTTGGATTACTGTGGTCAATGACGGTAAGGCAGTCAGAGGATAGAACAAGGGCTTTGATTGCATCGAAGGCAAATTGGTGTTCCAATGTCCAATCAGGGAAATTTTTCTCCGCTTCTTTCATTGTCAATGGTGTGAGGATTACAGTATGGTCTGCTAGGTTCTTTAGGAAATTTGCAAGGTAACGGACCAGACCAAGAAATCTGCGAACATCGGAAGCTGTTTTGGGTCGAGGCCAGTTCATTATTTGTTCAATTTTGGAGTTATCAGGCTGGATGCCTTTCTTAGAAATTTTATGACCGAGGAAATCCAGTTCGAGCAAGAAGAATTGTGATTTCTTTGGATTACAATACAAACTGTTCTTTCTCATTGCGTCCATGATGAGTTTCACATGCTCGATATGTTCTTCCAATGAATTTGACCAAATTATGATGTCGTCTAAGTATATGTGACAGATTTTTCCGATGAAGTCTCTAAGTGCAGTAGTGACTCATCGCTGGTGTACTGCAGGAGAATTTTTCAAACCTTGGGGCATTACTGTCCATTCATATAGTCCCAGAGGCGTCGTTACTGCCGTTAAAGGAATACTTGCAGGATCCATTGCTGTGTGGAAAAATGCATCAGTCATGTCAATTTTTGACCAAATCGAGCCCTTTGCAGCATCAGCGAGTACATCATCCACCCTTGGCAGAGGATGGCTGTCAGTTACAGTGTTTGCATTGAGATCATGGAAATCATTTACCCAACGGGGTAACACAGTCTTATCCGTCTTAGGAATCAACAGTGCAGGTGAGGCATGTTGTGATGAAGAGGGGCGTATTCTTCCAGCATCCAGATGTTGGGAGATCAAAGTTGACCATGCGTCTTTGAATTTCTTTGGTGAGGTATAAGACCGAGTTACAATAGTTTTGTTAGCATTTTTTAATTTAATAGTGCAAGTAATATCTTTCGGCATTTCATTAACAGGAGGGATAGGTTTAAAAATGTCAGCATATTGAATCTTCACGTCGTCATTGAGGTCCTTCAATTTTTGCAGATATGCCAGAGTCTCTATACATTCTCAGACAGCAGAAACAATATGCAAATTTGAAATGGGTTGACAACTATCATCAATTTGCGACTGCCTGTTGTCACATACTGATTGTAGTTCACATTTCAAAGCTCTCTGGCTTTCCAAAATGGACTGAAGTGATGTTTGAGGAGGTGGTGGAGGGAGTTTTTGCACAGGCACAGTTGGATTTAAAAGATCATAAAGTGTATTTTTGTCAATACAAGTATGTGCTGCAGTATCAACAATTAAGGAATTTAATGCAAGAAAAGGTAGCCCAAGAATAATGTCTGTACAAAGTGAAGGTGCGACTATGGCACGAATGGTGCATGCAGACCAAAGATTATTAGGGTCATGTAATTTAAGTTTAACCCAATATTTGAATGAGGAGGGTGTAGACAAAGAAGAGGAAAATGCGTTGGAAACTTGAATGATGTTCGGCAATGGCCTGAAACGGAGCTGGAGGTCGGTTGCAAGGTTTTCCCAGATTATAACTATGTGGGAACCATGGTCAATAAGAGCATTTACCCGACGGTGGCAGAAAGAAGAAGGGTCATCAACGGCACATTCCCACATCAAATGAGGCACCAAGAAGGGTACAGAAGGGGCTATCACTGTGACGGGAGGGCCACTCACAAATCTAGAATCATTTGAATCCAGGGATGCCTCATTAAGTGCAAACCAGTTGTCAAGGGTTTGTTGTTTCGGGTCGAAAGACGGGAGACAAGCTGCAGTGATAGCAGGTAGTTCAGCCTGGGCGGTCTGCACCGGTTGGGTATAGGTTGGAGGATAACTATGGGAAGCGATAACTTGGGGAGCAACCGGAGGGATTGTATACTGTATAGTAGGTGCAGACGGAACATGGGTAGCGGTGACCGGTTGTCTAGGCTGGGCCATCTTTAATGGATGATTGTGGGGAAGCCCATGGTGTGCATTATCGACGTCGGTCTGCGAAAGCGTGTGATATCCAACTGGTGAAGGGAAGCCATTAGGACAGTCACGTTTATTGTGATTCACAAAAAACTGTTGACATTTGACGCAACCGAAGTAAAGCAAGAGTAATGCATGCTCAGATTCAGTAAGAGGTGGAACACGTTGGCGAATGGGGTAAGAGTTATCAGATGGAAAATTTTGGGTCTGGGAAGGACCAGCAGGGTTAGAGTTGTTATTAGAATGAGAGGAGTTGTTGAAGCCTGCAGTGGAGGATGAGCACTTTTTATCACTGTTAACAAATTTTCGAGCTGCTTCTTCAACCTCGGCCTTGCGCATGATCCTTTCTCGAGCACGTTTCTCATCGACAATGACAACGAGATCTATCCAGGAGTCCAGATCCTTCTCAGCAGAGATCTTCTCATTGTCCTCAATCTCAGCACGTAGAAGGAGATCCATCGATAGGTCCAGTTGGACTCATAAGCGTTCGTCATTAAGATGGTAGGAAGAGCCCAATAATGCACTATTGTTGTTGATCATGGTATTGGCAAGGTCGGCGAATGAACAAGAGCCTTGGGTAAGGGAGAGCATTTTTGCTTGACGTAGTTTCAGCCAATTCGAAGGGAGCCACTTGGTCATGCACTTGGATAGGAATTCCTCGAATGAAAGTTTATTGAGGTTGATGTGATTTGCCTGATACCAGAGTGCAATCCAGTGAGGTTTGATACCTCCAGCAACATTGGTGACATAGTTCTCGGCTTTCAGGGTCTCTTTGTTGGCAAAGTATGTTCAACAGCACATCACCCAATCCAACCAGTGATCCTCAGTAGGCATGGACAAGCCAGCGAGCATCATAGGAACTTTCTCAGGTGCCGTTTGTATGACTTCAGCATACATGCGAGAGGAAGGAGGAACAGTGGAAGTCATGGTAAACAATGAGATGTCGTCAAAAGAAGAATCTGGGGAAGAGGCAGTGATTGGGGTTGGAACTGGTTGTACGACACGAGGAGGGAGGGGTGGTGAAGGTGCGCGAGGAGTACGACGATGCAAAGATGAGGGGTTGACATGGCAGCCAGGTAATGGAGTTACGGTTGTGGATGACAGTTCCTGTGATAAGGAAGTCGTCAGTTATTCGTTCTCAATGAAGTATGAAGAGAACGAGAAAGAAGAAACAGTTCAGCTCATGATGAAGCGCGATGGTCACAGTGGACGTGCAAGCTCTCGTTAGAGCATTTCTGGTCATGATGGACAGGATGGACACATATTCAAATGTCGGTCATCATCTCAAGCACCCAAGAACTATAGGAACGCTTGCCTAGGGTAATTTGATGTGTCCGACAGGGCGATGTTGCCCAACATCGAGGAAACGTGTTTGTCGTCGTGATAGACAGTGAAGATGTCGTAAATTCACAAAAAAAAGTGGAAACCCGTCATGCGAGACGACGAGAAACACTACTCATGGGAGGCAATCAAGTGCAATGAACAACGTATGATTGGGAGAGAGAAGAGATAGGCCTAAATGAGAGAGAAAGGGAAAGGAAAGAATGTGGGATATCATAGAACTGGCGAGTATTTATACGAGCGAGGAATAGGTATTGTACTAAAATGGAAGCAAAATTGGTCCTTCAGTGACATATGGCGTGTCATGGTTAGTGGTAGGTACATCATCGTAGAGGGCGGGCTTACACTGGCCCAGCTCTTTCGATTCGAGCGGGAAGACCCATCTTCCCCTGTCCTCAGTGGGGACTCTGAGCAGCTGTTGATAGGATCACTGATCAAGCCACTCCTTAGATCTAAAGCAACCTGATTTTCTTGACTTGTTTGGACACGGTGCGCCTATTTGCAATGGCTTTTCTTACCTTTGTTCTCTGTTCTTGTTTCTGGACCTTGACATTGCCACTAGAGAGGATTTGGCCCCAAATTGACCTTCTTTTGTTCATACTTAGCCCTTGGCACTCTCCGTGCAGCATCCTTTATAAGAGCTAACAATGCTCATCTTTGACCAGTCTATCCAGTATATCATGGCCTTCGAATGCGCCCATTTTTCCTCAGTCGGTGAACAGGATACATCCCAACCATTCTTCAAACGGCTCTGGAACCACCTCTCTCCCTATAAACCTGAATTTGCTGCCCCCACATCGACAATCATACAAGTTACCATATTTGTGGCACTCGCGTTCTTCACGCTCCTCCTCATCCTCGTCCTCACCGGTGTAGGCCTATGTTGCTGTTCTACCATGTTCATGATCGGACACACTGTTCTTCACTGAGCTCATAATCATTTCCTCAAAGGTGTTCCTTTGTTGTGGTCTTTCAAAGTTGGGCTAGTCGGGAGTATGATCATGTCTGTGGCTATTAGCATTGTCCTCTCATTGGCGAAGGCTATTATGCCACAGCTCACTCAGATAATTGATTATCTCCTCATGTCAGCTTTCTTCCCCGTTGCAGGCACTATAGGAGCTGTAATCTTGGGCTCTACGAAGGAGTCAGTGGAGGGAGCGGTTGTGGTGGGGTGTTTGGGTTCTGCAGTTCTCATGGCTGCTACTGTGGCCATCCTCATACTTGGGGTATTGCTAACTTTGGTTTTCTCTCGATATTGAGTTGTGCGGTACCAATACCTCATCGCTGATCCTACTACATGCTCTGGATCTTCAATTTATGTACACCGTGACTATGCTATGTCTTTGCCCCCTTTTGTTGTACCTTAGTTCATATGCGTTCACTGGCTGGATGTGAAAGTTTCATCAAGTTTCATCTACTCGGTGAAGGCGGGTCCGTCCTTAAATTACAAGTGCCCACTGCCACCCCCACTTTCAATACTGAAGGTAGTTCGATGACGCTCTAACTTTTTGTTTTATTTCATACCTTAGGATAAATCTTGCCATCTGAGAAGGCTCCATCCGGGATACTAGAGTCTATGTTTGTAATCGTTGGTATATCTACATCTGGAACTCAGAACCCTTGCTGTTTCGTGAGCTCAGCTGGGTAGTTTTGATACTGTGTGAGAACGGGAGAGGAGAAAATTTACTGTCTAGATCGATTATCACTTTCTGATATCACCAGCAGCACGTCTCTGAGATTTTTCAGAGCTCGGTCTCACCCACCAACATTAGATATATTCCATGCCAACACCTGTGAATGGAAGGACATAAGAAATGCAGTGCCTAGTTACTCGCTATTGAGGCCTTCTGAGTGCCTATGATCTTTGTTCTCCAACACAGTTGATGACAACCTCATCAACAGGGGGCACGTAGAATTTTGTGAGCAACACTTGCGAGCTAGCATTCAATTGTGAGCATGATATCGAGCCCAAGTTCAACTGTGAATTATCCTGATATTTGGAAATATAATGGATATGTCGATTCTGTCGTAGTAAGCATCCTTGTTTAATGTGAGCATGGCAGGCTGTAGCCGGTGATGAGCCTCCAGGCTCTGTACGCTCAGAATTTGCGGATGTCTACAGCCCTCAGAATTCACATATTATGCTATTATACTCCTACCACCTCCAGAGAAAACTCCGAATTTAATCTCTAGCCCATTCAGCAATATCTCCGTGCTACACCGGTTATACAGCAGTTACTCATCGTCTATTCAGACCAGTTTTCGAAGGATACAGCTCGAATATTCTCCCAGAAACCGGATTATTCTATTATCCTCCTACTACCTCCTACACCAACTCCAGATTTGATTTCCAGTTCATGCAGCGATATCGCCGTGCTACACCGATTATACAGCGGTTACTCTTCGTCTATTCAGACCAGTTTCGAAGGCTACAACTCAAATATCCTTCCAGAAACCAGAGTACACCGGTTATGACTTCCACTACTCTTTTATATCCTTTTTCGACCGGTTTTGCACAATATCTTCGTGCCCCATCACACCCTGGCATGCCTGATCGACAATAAACCAAATATAGCATTCCTACATCACCAGGGATCGTCATTTGCTGCGCTTTCATTGATCCTTCAATTAAATTGATGTGATTGATTGATCCTCCTCCTTCCAAGTTATTTAAAGTGCATGGGCACTTCAGACCGGTTTTACTAAGGCTGTTACCATGCCAAGACCTCAAAGTAATCGACAGTAGCTGCGCATTAAAAACCTGCAGTTAAACAGCACCCCATGGTCCTCACAGCAGTCACAGCACCCATATGGTTTCCCCTCAAAAACCTGGCATTAAACGCAATGCCATGGCTTCAGATGACTAGTTTCCACATGCCTGCTATTAGTTTTACTCAGCTATGGAGTTACAGCCTTACCAATGCTTAGATATGTTTTCTATTTATAATTTCGGACTTTTAGTATATATACTCTGTAGAAACTTAGTTACAAGGGGATTGCTTCGAATTACCGGCTATATGCTCTATTGACGAGTTTATACACTACCAGTCGATCCCAGTCGCCCACAGTTATGCCCCATCGCTTGCTTTACTCTTAATCGTTATTGGATCGCATTATTACTGCCCAATAGATGCATTATTGCTCCAACTACTTGCTTTTGTCTCTAAATCACTTCCACATCGACACCGGCTTTATTGCTTCGGCTTCAGTTTCGATTTTGGTTTTATATTGCCGACATTGTCATCTTCCAGCCCGGTTTAGGATCGTATTGCCTCTTTGAAGGCCCATCTCCACCCCACTCTCCATAGGATTCCCCTCATCACTGTTATTGCTTTTCCAAAGCTCTGCACACTTGTTGCCATAGCTCCGGTTTTATAGACCTAGAACCCGAGATTCCCACCGGTTTTAATTTGTTTTTGTATGTTTATTACCACCATTTCTGCTCACTTTATTAGGTACACTTCTAGACATCTTGTCTATACTCTTGTCGCATTTTATAGGATTTTGCACCATTTTTGTTGGACGTCGCACCGGCTTTGGACCTATTGCTATCGCTTATATCCATTCCACACTCTCTGGACCGATTTTAGGACCTTCACCACTCGCTATAGCCCTTCTACACCGGTTTAGACCGATTTTAGGACCATTTTACCGCATTTTATCGGTTTTACATTATTTTCTTGGATGTTGCCCCGGTTTTAGGACCATAGCTGGTTGTCTATAGCCAGTGCACATTTGCCAGACATATTTAACATCTTTTCGGACGGTTTCCTGGTGTCCAGGTCACACTAGATTCCATTCTATCTCATTTGTTGAGATCCCCCTCAGCTTACAGCCTGAGCCTCTTAGTACTCGACTGCTGAAGGGTACTACTTCCAGACTGTATAGTTGAAGTGTATACCTGCGTCTAGAGGAATTGACTGCACGGAGGTGCACCGAACCACTCGCACAAACATATAGCCTTGACTACTGTGACTGCAAGCATCTTTCCTTAGCTCTCTCGGAGTTTTGGGTGTTGCCATTGCCACGGAAGTCTAGGTTCAACACTGGTACAGTGCCTTCAGCAGAGAATGCATGTCCAAGTTACAGAGTCTTGAAGAGGAAATGAAACCAGTACAGTGAATTTTCTGCTTGCCCTTGAAATGTAAATACAAGGAGTCATATTCTTGAGGAGTGTTATGATAGCTGTCGACAGAAATGGCAGAGGAATAGAGGGATTTTGTGTTTCCTTTAGTTAATTTCTTACCAAGAACGAACATCAACAAAGTCTGAATTGTTCTGAACCTTGCACAGCTAATCCCTCACTCGCAATCATGATGGTATTGCTAGGCTTTGAGTGTATGGATTGGTGTCCGGCAAGCAGGGCAAGGACCTTGTTAGTATTTTCCATGCTCCTTACCTGGAATGAGATGCAGGATGGAATTCTTACTGAGCCCATAGGAGCTTCGTGGTTTTAGGATAGAAATTCAGACTCATAGACAATAGAAGATATAAAGATGGGTACTATATGTGTTGTAATAAATGAGGTATACCAGTTCGCAGTGGTAGACTACTGAGTATATATGTATAGTCACTTCCTAATTAGGAGTAGAATAGAGGATTGAATTACTGTCTCCTACAGAGACACTACTCATATTTATACTGTTTGAAATTATTCTAGTACTTTCTATTTTTACTATTAATACATCCTTCGAGTACTTTCTCCAACTCTCGAATGTGCAAGCTCTTTCACTCAACAATTACTCTGGTTGTTGCCGGATTGCTGGGATGCCGATTTCCCGATATGGTACTCATGGCATCGTCTCCAACACTCCCCCTCAAGATGGTAACAGACTGAGTTCTCATACAAACTTCTCATGCTGTGGTCTTGGTAGCGCCTTCATAAATATGTCAGCTACCATCTCTTCTGTGGGGCAATAGTATAGCTCAATTATTTCATTTTCAACTTTTTCTTGAATGAAATGATTTTGGATGTCAAAATGTTTTGATTGAGCATGATACTGTGGATCCCTGGCAAGCACGATGGTTGATTGATTGTCCTCAAAGATCAAAGTAGAATCTTCTTGTGGACAACCCAATTCAGATAGTAAGTTCCTATTCCAAATCGCCTGTCTTATTGCATGGGCTAAAGCTGTATATTCAGCTTCTGTGGATGAGAGTGCAACTGTGCTCTGTTTCTTTGAGCTCCATGCAAACAATGCACCTCCAATAAGGTATGTGTATCCTGATGTTGATTTCCAATTATCAGGATTTGATGCAAAGCTTGCATCCGAGTATCCGGTGCTAATTATTTCTTCTTCTTTATTAGCTCCAAATACTAGCTCCAAATTTTGTGTCCCAGCAAGGTACCTGCACACATGCTTCAGTGCTGTCCAGTGTTCTGGTCCTGGATTTGATGCGAACTGTCCTAGCTCCTGGACTGCATGCGCAATATCAGGTTGTGTTCCTCTCGCTGCATATAGCAATGAACTGATGACAGATTGATATCCACCTACTGTTACAGGGTCAGCGACCAAATTATTGGTTCACTTCTTGAGTATCACGTTCAGATCAAGTGGGGTTGATACTGGTCATGTGTTTTGCATGCCAAATCATGTTAGAACACCTTCGATGTACTGTCTTTGGGATAATGAGATGGTGCCATTTTCCCTATCTCTCTTTATTTCAATCCCAATAATTTTCTTCGGCTCTCCTAAGTCTTTCACATCAAATAGACTGTGAAGCTCCCCCTTTGTCTCCATCATGTCTTCAATGGTCTCGGAAAAAATCAGTAAGTCATCAACCCAGACTGTTATAATAGTCATTCGGCCTTCTCTAATGTGCTTGTAGACACAGTGGTCAGCTTCAAGCTTCGAAAATTCAATGGAAGTTAATTTCCTATCAAATTCTTGATTCCACTTGCACCCAGACTGTTTCAAGCCATATAGAGTTTTGTGTAGTTGACAAACTCTTCCCAATCCATCGTCATAACCCTCTGGTTGCCGCATGTATATTTCTTCTTTGAGTTCCCCATTTAGGTATGCCCCTTTTACATCCATCTGAGAAATCTCGAGATCTTTGATGGTAGCTATGCCCAAAGCGGCATGGACGGATTCAAGTCATACAACTGGTGCAAAGGTCTCAGTGTAATCAACACCTGGTATTTGTGAATATCCTTGTGCTACCAGTCTTGCTTTGTACCATGAAATATTCCCTTTCTCATCATACTTCTTTAAGAATACCTATTTACATCCAATGGTATCCCTTCCAACTGGTAAGTCTTCCTTTGTGTATGTGCCCATTTCTGTAATGACACCCATTTCCTCATCCATGGCTTTCTTCCATTCTGGCCATTCCGGTGATGCTTCAGCTTCTGCAACACTCCTCAGAAAATTATCAATCTTGATGTCATCATTAGTGCCTATGAGGTAACTCCAGATTGCAGCAAAATTTGCAAAGTTCAGCTTGCTTGTTTGTTCTGGAATTGGAAGTGGTGAGTTATTGGTGCTTCGTGGTGCAGCAGGGATTCTGACATTTGGGTTATTCATTACTCGGTAATCATGATCTCCTATATTTCTTGAAGACCACCATGGATATCCCTTTGTGTCTGCCCTTGATGGTAATGATGTCATGGCTGGCTTTGATTGTTGTTGGACAACCAGTGATGAGGTCATGGGCAAGTTATTCTGTGATTGCCCCTGTTCTTTGTCTCCAGATACTGGCAATTTCAGATCGCTAGCTCCCTGTGTCTCCCCCTCAGGCCGTACATTGTCAGTATTACCAAATTCCGCTGTTTTAGAAGGTTCCACAAATATAAAGTTTCTGGAAACTCGTATTGTGCATGATTGCAGATCATAATATTGGATAGCCTTTGGGCCATCAAGGTACCCAACAAATATGTATTTCTTTGATTTGGCCTCAAGTTTTGACAGGTTCTTCCCCTCAGTTAATACCCAAACATTGCTGCTGAATTCTTGAAGATGAGAAACATTTGGTTTCTCTCTTGTCCATGCTTCATCGGGTGTTTCCTTTTCTAGGGCTCATGTTGGTGCCATATTACGAATATAGGCTGCATATTCAACTGCGACTTCCCACAGATATGATGGAAGACTGTGTGCTATCAACATTGCATGTGTGAGTTCTATCAATGTCCGATTGAAGCATTTGGCTACTCCATTTGATGAATGAGCATAGGGAGCAGAGGTTTGTAGCTTGATTCCTTTCTCTTTTAGCCAGTCCTTGACCTCTTTGCTTGTCAGCTCTTTTGCATTATCCACTCTGATGATTTTTGGCTTGACTCCATACTGTGTTTCAATGAAGGTAACATATTCCTTGATTCTATCAAAGGATTGACTTCATTCCTTCATGAATAAAGGCTTGCAGCGATGGGTTGCATCATTGGTGAATGAAATATAATATCTTGATCCTTGCAGGGAAGCCACTGGTGCCGGACCCCAAATATCGCTATGGGTTAATTCTCCTGGCTTTTCGGATCTATGCTGTGCTTCCTGTGGATATGGCCAATGGGTCTGTTTTGCCTGGATACAGGCTTTGCATTGGGAAAGGGGTGGTGAGTCTTTGTCAATTTTAAGTCCTTCTACCAGTCCTTCTCTTTCCAATCTTTCTAGTCCCTTCTTTCCTAGGTGTCCGAAATGACGATGCCATGAATCCCATGTACTCTGGCTCTCATCAGCAACATTTGATTGCTCAGATGTGTCTCTTGCTCAGCCATTCATTAAGTATAAACGGTTGATCTTCTTTCCGATTGCAAGGACTTGGCTATGATTTCAGAGAAATTGTACTTGTCCCTTTGTAAATTTAGCTTCCATTCCAGCATCATCGAGTCTACTGATCAAGATCAGGTTATTAATAGCATTGGGGGCATAGAGGGCATCTTTGAGTCAGTGAGTTATTTTCTTGTTGCCAACTTTACAGTCTAGCAGCACTGTTCCTCTGCCCAGGGCTTTAATTGCTTGGTTTCCAATGCCATTAATTGTCATTTCAGTGAGTGGTTTGAAATCAACGAAGGTTTGATGGCTGTTTGAGATATGTGAGGTTGTACCTGAATCTGCCAGCCAATCGTAGTGAGCAAAATGTGAGCTGAATTGGGTCTGACTGTCAACATGGTAAGATGTCTCCACCAAATCGCTGTTTACTGATTCTGCTGCTTGATTAGATTGTGCCTTTCATCCTTTCTTCTTTCCACCCTTCCTAGCAGGACCTTTTCCTTCCTGGCTGCCACCCTTGGACCAACACTCTGCTGCAGTATGGCCTCTCTTGTGACAGTTCCAGCATTCCATTTCGTCTGAGCCATCACTTCTCTTTGATGTGCTTGACTGATTCCATCCCATCTTTTTGTTTTGTCTGTACATTGCCGATTCTCCCCCTCCTGCCTTCTCAATTCGTTGTTGGTTCTCTTCTAGCACAATTGCAATGAACTTGTGCAATGTAATAGTGGGGTTATTACCAGTTGAACCAAGGTATGCTGCCGTGAATTGATCCCAAGACTCTGGTAATGATGTGATTAATAGCATCAAAAAATCTTCATCAGACACTTGGCTGCCTAGCATTCCAAGTTCTTCTTGGGTGCGATGCATCTCAGTGACATGCTCAACAATATCAGTTGACTCATTAGCAACTGTTTGGTAGAGACGGCGACAGTACAACAAAATCCCCAACTTGCCTCTAGCTTCTTTCACTAATTTTAGCTGCTTCCACATGTCAGCTGTGGTGATAGCTCCCGCGATATGTATCATCTGCGAGTCACTTAGTGTCAGCTCGATTTGTGTTTGCGCTTTTCCATCCAACTCTTCCCATTTCCTGACCTTGTCCAATTCTTCGGCTGTTGGTGCCTTTGCATCCACTAGCACTGGCCTTTTTTCTGTTCCCTCAGCATACTTCAGGAGACTTTGTTCTCTCAGGATAGCTGTCACACAATGCTTCCATGGAACCCAGTTGTCTTCTCTGAGAAGCTCAATTCAGAATAAGGATGATGGTGTTTGATCAGATGATGTAGAAGACATATTCTACTGATATGTATGGTGTGTAGCGAGGCGGTTGTATGTATGAGTTCTCTAGTTAGTCTATAGGTCAGGGCCCATAACCTGTTGTAATAAACAAGGTATACTGGTTCGCAGTGGTAGACTACTGAGTATATATGTATAGTCACTTCCTAATTAGGAGTAGAATAGAGGATTGAATTGCTGTCTCCTACAGAGACACTACTCATATTTATACTGTTTGAAATTATTCTAGTACTTTCTATTTTTACTATTAATACATCCTTCGAGTACTTTCTCCAACTCTCGAATGTGCAAACTCTTTCGCTTGACAATTACTCCGGTTGTTGCCAGATTGCCGGGATGCTGATTTCCCGATATGGTACTCATGGCATCGTCTCCAACAATGTGTTATAAAATTGGTCACATTCATTTGCGTTCTTTGTGACATACATGCAAGCAATCTTAAATATTTGCAAGTGATGTGACAACACTAGCGAGCAAGGTTACAATGCTAGCGAGCAAGGTAATAATGCTAGCGAGCAAGATAAGAACACTAGCGAGCGATGTTTTAGGGTTCTTAGTTGGCTGATCGGTATGTGATTTGTGGCTGTACTGACTGTTGGATTAACAAGCAGGAGCTCCATTGCAATCCACCAGCAGAACAGTACTCCTATATGTCAGATGGACTCTTATATACTTTATGGACTGAGTCAGCACCCTCACCGTGTTATCCTTATCGCTATGCTGTGTGAGGTCTATATTATAGCTAACAGCTTACTCTATTAGGTCCATTGAACAAATGCGTGTCACACATTCTTAGACTGACTGCAGCCTGCTGTGCTTACATTAAACAAGGATGCTTAGAATCTGAATATCTATGACATCAATGTTTCCATTACATTTCCAAATATCAAGATAACTCACAGTTGAACTTGGGCTCAATATCACACTTGCTAATGATGTCATACTCACTAAAGATGTTGCACTCGCAAGTGTCACTCGCAAAATTCTCCTGGCCCATCAACAGGCATGGGAATTAGTCTCTCGTAGACAGACAATGATACAAACCTATTGATGGAAGGGAGGGACAGTCTACATGGGAATATACATTTTTGTTCACATTGCAATGGCTTGCACAAAAGCATTCATTGGCTATTTATAAAGGTCTCAAGCTTCAGGAAGGACCAATCCCCACACTTGATCTCAGAGGCACGTTTCATCTCTATCGTAGCAGGTGCAAGTGTCTCAATCTCTCTCAAATCCAGTTTCAAGTGCGATGGCCTACAGCTTCAATATGCAGCAAAATCTTCCACTCACCAACATGAATGTCGGTTCCCAAGGAAACTCCAGCCCCAGAGCGAACATCCCAGCATGACCTACAGTGTCACCCCTTGTCCCAGATTCGACTTTCTTTGATGTGTTGCAGATTTATTGCTCCTTTGTCAAGCATATGGCTGTGAGATATTCTAGCTTGCCACAGTCCATGAGGTGGATCTACTACAGCACAATGCTCCTCAATATTCTTGCACTTTGGGTTATGTACATGTTCTTGACTGTGACGTTCTCCTTGTTCAGATACTTTATCACATCCCCCGCCCCCTCTCAAATGGATTCCTCTGCATTCTTCATGGCTTCCATGTTAGGGGCCTTGATATTGAGTTCCACCTGGCTCCTGCTTATTTGGATTGTTTTGCGGATGAGTATTCCTGTGGATACTGTCTGGAAAACATGCCATGTGGTCGCCTTCCAAACCTCTTTCTTTGCAGTGGTAGTTGTGACTATGACAGCTAACATTGTGGTGGGTGTAATCATGTATGATGGAAACACGTGCTTGGATTGGGTCCATGCTGCATGAGCTGGGTCATTGGGGGTCGGATTGATGTGTTTCTCTGGTCTTTTCGTTGTATTGTTGGCTTCTTTCATGTTGTGTTCGGTGAAATGGTACACTAGGCACTGATGCGATACTTGTATGTGTTGCTAGATATCGCACTTGCAATTGATGGATTTAGCTGGGGGAAAATCAGCCTACATCACACAGACTCCCAGTGAGGAACTGCCACTTACTGAAAATTTGTTCATATCAGTAGGTGAAGCCTACGATAAGTCGCATTGGGCTATATCCAGCTGTGTGTAGTTCATGAATCTTGTGCGATAAAGAACATTCTGCATAACGGGAAGGTCCTTGATTCTCAATGATGATCGAAGTTGAATTTGGGTCTAGATGGGAAGCACTTTGGACAATAGTTTGGGCTCATTCACTTGTCGTTAGGTGTTTCTAAGAGAAAGGTTAGGTACTGAAAAAATCCAGAGATTTTTTCGAGCCATGATGGAGGAAAATAAAGCTAGTATTGGAATTGTTTTTATGGTGTGAACTGAGGCAACTCAAATAAAGATGGTTATAGTGGCGTGGGGGCACAGGTGATGAAATGCACCAGTGCAGTTTATGTACAAGGAAATCTCCTTGTAAAGAGACAAACAAGGTGCTCCAATGGTGACTGGCCACAAGAAGTCGCTTGGAATTTTATGGGAGTGGTTCTGGAACAGGGGGACTTGCTGCCAGTGATACGCATGTTGTGTGTCTACCCTTAGATTTTGTGATTTTGTATGAAATATATACATACCAGAATCTAAATCCACTTGAATATGAGAGCTATTGCTGAGACTTCAAGCAGATAGCTAGGATCCTGTGCAATGAATGAAAATATAGAGTTGAAATACAGGACTTAGGAACAGTACCTTGAAGGATTGAACCTACCAGCCTGAAATAGTCAATCTCTAATAGGTTTAAACAGGCAGATATATGCCACAACATCCTATTCATGCACAATCCACTTAAACCAGAAGTAGCTAGTCCCTTAATGAGGTTGACTAGCCCCCAGATGAGGGAAATATTCCCCTAATGCGATTGAATAGCTGTGACTAGTTGTCTATGGTTTGCAGAATATTCCGAGGCAGTTCAAGCTCTAGAAAGAATAGATAGAAGAGCTTCCCAAGTTCGCATTCAGCAGCAAGTACTTTCCCTAATATAGCAGAATATTTGCTTCTATATTGAAGAGATGAAGTGACTTGATAGTACTATCTATTAATAGTGACTTTAAACCTGTAGATACTCTGCAGATGAGTCGCATTCCAGAATAGTAGGCCTGTAGGCCATGAGGCTCACATCAGTGATTGGAGTATCCATATTAACAGATCAATTGATCAGGAATATTCCACTGACTGTAGCCTTGACTAGTTGCCTAGAGATAGAGAATGGTGACGCATTCTATGATGCAATAGCCTGGGCAGAGGGTAAATCGACTGGTAACCAAGCTATTCAGCTTCACAGTTCCAGAACCTTTCCTAGTCTGGCAAAGAATGATAGAATATTCCGATTCAAGCGACCATAGATCATCCTGGAAAGTAGGATAGAAAGCACCTAGACCATTTCGACCAGGAAACCCTCAACCCAGTAGTATGTAGCCTAGATACAGTCGGATATTAGCTTATACAGTATGACTATTTATCTGAGATAGATCGGACTATGTACAGTATATAAAGGCCTCCTAGATGTAATATACAGGAGGCAACACCCTCCCCATGATTTGGCATTATAAGTGCAGTGCTTGAGTCAATTCAAGGGCCTTGGAGTGGAACCTCAGGGTTGTAGAATAGCAGTTAAGTCCAGGGAGCTTGCCATCCCTTAGAGTCGCACATTAGCCTGTGAGCAGGGCAATTTCAAAGGCTTTTGTGTATATTCCTTGGATGAGATGAGTATTTCTCAAGTCCACTATATATAGAAAGAATATATCGATATTATTTGAATATTTTCAAGTTGGAATCAGCCAGTGAGCCATAGTATCAGCCAGTGAGCTGCAGATGTCGGCCAGTGCGCCATAGTAAAGCCAGTGTGCTATATAAATCGGCCTAAGTGCCATTTAATCTCAGAATCCGAAATATTTGAAGTCTCAGGACGAAAAGTTGTCCTTAATATATTATATTTGCCCACAAACCAGTGCTATATTCGCTAAGTCAAATTGAATAGCTTGAATGCTCTTTGAAATGAAAGAACAAGTCATAATAGTCCTGCTTCTTGCTGGAATAGTTGCACACTTGGCAGAATATTTGATCTTCCAACCAAACTAGTCAGTTTGCAGAGGTCTTCTATCGATCTCAAAACACCTGAACTTATATATTTGGTGATTGTGAAGCACAAGGATTGCTTTGGATTGAGTATATACAAGTTTTACTTGTTGTATATTCGCTCTAGTTTAGTCTCTGCACCATTACCAAGCACATCACCGGTGTCACTAAAGTCATAGAGTGGTGATGACATCAGTCTAGGCGGAAATGCATTTTGCATGATTGTTGGCAAATTACTTCTTGTCTTCCACTGTCATGTCGCCTATTCATTGTTGTCGTTGTCTCTTCTTGCTCAGCTTCTTTAGCTATCTTGTTATGTACAGGCTGCTCTGCTTAAAAATTCTACCAAAAGTTTGTGACTTCTTTGAATACCTAGCCAACCGGAAGTATGGGATAATCTTGGCAGAGCTTCATAAAGGCAGCCCTTAGGCTCAGTCTACAATTCAGTGACTTGGATTGGCTGCAGTGGTCTCTGCGATGTCAGGAGCGGCTTCCACCAAGGGCCTATTCCACCATTGACGGCCTTGGGCTTTGCTACACATATTTCACTGAAGTTTTGTCTTGTCAATAGCCATGTGTTATAGCTACCATCACCAGCCTTATAATGCTTTGCGATAGTTTGGTTTACTCGCCATTACAACACTATGCCCACCCTCAGATACTCAGTGGTCTTCTTGTCCTTTTTAACTGGGTTATATGCATACACTTGGCCTTCAAACATTGATTACCTGGAGGGCGTCATGTATCAACAGGCAGGGTACCACCAATTTGGCATTATTGACAGAGTGTCACCTTGCAGTTTTTCAAGCGATGGAGCAGGGAGACAAGCCGCTGCAGAATGGGTGTGTTGACCAATTTCTGTCATACTGAAACTCGGTCTTACAGGCTCACAGGTCCGGACTGCATTCCACGACATGATAACCCACAATGATGCTGAAGGAACCAGTGGGATGGATGCATCAATTATGTTCAAGATGGACCGACCAGAGAACCCAGGATCAGCATTCAATGCGACGATGAATTTTTTGATCAATTTCTATAATATACAGACCTCCATGGCCAACCTTTTCGCTCTTGGAGTGTATGTTGCTGTCAGGTCCTGTCGTGGTCCACGTATTGCTAAGGTAGGCATCACTTGAATCCAGCACCCTTATGTAAGCGTTACGTCACGTCACATGTGACGCCAAATTCCGGAGCTGGAGTTTTTTTTTCTTTTTTTAGCTCTATATTTCTAGACCGCAACCTGTAAACAATGTACAGGGACATGGTGGCACTTGCCTGTGGCTAGCACCAATAATTACTGTATGTAAATGAAGGGATTTTTGTACTATGAATGGTATAAGTTTCCTATAGTGTTGTATATAGAGTTTTGGAAAGCTGAGGAGAATGACACCACCACTGCTCAGGCTGTGGGGCACAGGAGTGAGTGCAGAGCATGTTCATCTGGTGTTTGTGAGCATCCAAGTTCTGGAGCCAGAGTCATTCCACTCTTTTGCTTCCCACTACATCGGTTGTACTGCTGTTGTTCCATCTTATGAATACAATTCACTATATTTCCCACACTGTATTGATTGAGTAGCAAAAAAGAGAATAGAGTAAAGCTTTTAGTACTTTCAGATGCCCAAAAATATGACAAAAAGAGTTGGTGCGCGATGGTCACGTGGTCGCGTGACACGATTACTAAGCACCAAATTTGTCTGGAGGCAGAATCCTATATTGCTCTAAACGGCATAAAATGCATAGAGAAGCACTCAGAAACCGGAGTTTTTTTTTCCCTTCAATTTTATATTTACAGGTATTTAGTATAGGTAATGCCATTCTGTCTGCAACATGTTTTAGATAGACATCTTATCCTTCATTTGTTGCATTTATTTTAGATAGAAGTGCTGTGGTGGTGCAGCATTATGGGCACGAAGTTGGGTTCAAATGTGCTTACATAAGGGGTGCCGGATCCAAGTGACGCCTACCTTATGAGGGGAGGCCGTATTGATGCTACCGGTGCTGGCCTCGCAGGAGTCCCCGAACCTACCGATGATCTAGACACTATTGTCTCCCAGTTCACAACAGCAGGTTTCAATACAACGGAAATGATTCAAATGGTCGCCTGCGGACATAGTGAGTCTACTTTTTCTTTCTCCTCGGAGCCTTCATGTCTCAATTATCACTCAGCTTTGGGCGGTGTTCACGGCGTCGACTTTCTCGATATCACTGGAGACAATAGCTCTACCAATTTCGTCCACTTCGATAGCTCTTTCAGTTCTTTCGATTCTGCAATCGCCACCGACTATCTCGACGGCACTACCGAGAACCCCCTAGTCGTCGGACCAGAAGGCTCCAACTCTGATCTACTCGTATTCGGGGCGGATGGTAATACGACGATGAAATCAATGTCGGATGCGAACACATTCACAAACACCTGCCAAACTCTACTTCAGCGAATGATTGAAGTCGTTCCCTCTTCCGTCACGCTATCCGAAATCATCGACCCAATTCCCATCAAGCCTGTAGCGACTCAGATTACGTTTGACTCCAGCGGGACCCTCACATTCACCGGGGAGATTCGTGTTCTGATATCGAACCGAAACGACACGGACCTGACAGTCCAGCTACATTACGCCGATCACGATGGGAACATTCCTTCAAACAACACGTTCTCCACATCTGCGATAACATATTCTACTGGATATGGTTTCGACGCTGAGTTCAGGGTATGCTCTCTGTATATTTGTACTCCGTACCTGTGGCTAACGGGGCATGATAGTTCTATGCGTTTTCAGCTCCGGTACCTAATGGCATCTCCTCCTTCAATATATCTGTTCTCCCATCCTCTGGCGGAGAGGAGATGTACGATAACGGTGGTCCTGGGTATCCCATACAAGATAACATTCTTTTCCTGTATGACTATTCCTGTCTTCAAGAAACAGATGCAAATGGTAGCCGGAACCTGACGGCGGTTACAGCAGTAGGTCCTCTGTCTCTATCTCAATGTTTCTTGGTAATGACATCAGTGCAGGTCCGGAACGAAGCGTCACTGACAAACCCTTCCTTTGATGTTGTAGTGAAGACAGCGCATTGGTATACCTGTCCCTTCGTTAGCCGTAGAGTCTTCTGCGATGGAGGTCTGGAACACGGACGCGTATGATGGCTTTACACTATATACAGGCTATTACAGTCTTCCGATCTTTTCGCGGTCCACGACGTTTGATGTGACGGTAGGGGAATACTCGGATTCGTTTAAATTCTCTGGAGGATTACCTGATACATGCGTAAGTGGAATTCGTGTGATAATCAACGTACGAGTTGCTGATGAGCAATTTGGCAGGCGTAGTAAGATTCTGAAATACCTCTCTTGCGTCCTACAATCACGTCGTCGATATTTATAGACATCGTAGATCTCGAATTGGTGCGCATATGCTGGGCTGGAAACATCAAATACTCGGCAAACGCCGGAAATTTTCATGGTAATAAGGCGTGTCTCCTTTGGGACTTCTTTCTACAGCCACTTCGTCAGTTGAAGGCGGCTATTACGTTCGGCAAGCCCGCTTGACCATTGAACGACCTCGCATTGGTTGCAGCGTTTCTCAACAATCAGCGGTTGCCAGGAACGGGCTTATTCTGCCGTTGATTCTTGGCCTTCTCTCCACCTCGCATTCCGTCGGAAGTTTCGTTTCGTTACTCGTCATGCGCTACATACACCTCTCTGGCTTCATAAACTCTCGCGGTTCTCGCACTATTGGCATTATGCTTACTATTGGGCGTTTACTAGCCTTCCTGGCGAAGCTGGTCGGGGTGTATGTACCTTCGGGGATTTGACTACTTGGAAGGACTAATCTATCAACAGTCTGGACGTAGGCTTGGTGTCATCGATGGGGTGAGTTCTTGTAGCGTTTGTAGTGGAGGAGTAGGGGACAAAAATTCCAGCCCAATTGATACAAAAAATGCTAAAACGGCATTACAGAGTCGAGGCATTACATGCAACATAAGTACGTTACAGTCCTGGTAAACAGTTTGATATTAGAATTCTAGCTCGTTCAAGAATTAATCGAGACTGCTCAATTCTTCCTTTCCACCGCAACAGCAGGAGTATTCGGTGGCGCCAACAACGCGCTTGAAGGAGGAGGCATGAAAGCGTCAGGGTCTACGCTAAGCCTAGCATGCTTCATGCTCGACGCCAAAATGGCATCATAGATGCCGTTGTCGACGACGAGATCTGCCAAAGACTTAGCAGACGACTGTGGCGAGTCTGACGACAACGCAGGCGAGGACATCCTCTGGAATGATTTTGGGTCCAGCGCGAGTTCAGATATCGTTGGACTAGCAGGCGTAGGGCTGAGCACGGGGTGTGGCGGCAGGGCGTGACCGTCTGCTGCTGCTGCATCGTGATGGGTCGTGCGTCTGCGGCGAACAAATTCGAGAGACATGCTACAGTCTGAATGTCAGAATGTGGAGGAGAGATACAAGTCAACGACATACCTGAGTTATACGGGGAGGTGTGGTTTACAGAACGAAAGGTATTACCGGAGGGCGTCAAGCCTTAGGCCAAAGTATTCGAAGATGAAAGGATGATCCCCCACTCAGGTCCCCCCTATCCTTTTTATATGCGGGCACAGCCAACAACAGGGTATACGGGTTCCCATGATAAACGTGATCCCATCTAAGAGGTTTCCGAGTAACAGCTACGGTAGGGCTGGAACCGCCGCTTAAGCGGTTGACTCTGTTTGCCGCGCATCGATACAGGTCGCCTGTTAATGGGTGGTCGCCATCGGTGGTGTCGAGGGACATCGGCACTGAGGCTGGCAAATAGGCGTTTCAGCACTCAGAATTGTGTTATCTCTCGATGTCAAAGGTAGAGAGCACACCTGCATTGACCGAGAAAAAGCGCAGTAATGTCACATCCGGCTGGTTCAGCCCCTGTAGTTTCCTCGCTCTCCTTCCCGAGTCATTACTAGTTCCTCGTTACGCCGGTTGCCGGGACCTCCGCATCTGTTGTAGGGTTTCTTGCACCGGTTTCACAACCATCATCAGCTCAGTCACAAAGCCAAGTCCTGCATCAATCCGTTATAGTGATTGGTGCCTGAGCTGTTTTGTGACTGCAGTAACCTGTCTAAGTGATGTGAGCCTTGATAATATAACACGAAATTGATCAGATCATCACCTCCCTCAAATAACGTTAGTACCTTTCTTTGGGGTCCTTCAAGAACAATAATGTTATAGGCCATTTGATCGTCGTTTGTAATCGCCATGGCACTCTTCGTGAGACCGGCACCCAGCGACGTCGATGCCAATGATGCCAGAGGCGGTAGATCCACAGGGTCGATACGAGCCAGTGCCGAGAATCAAGGATGTACGCAAATATTGGCAAACTTGAAATCCATTGACAATGAATAAGTTTTCATGTCATCCAAATAACGTAGTACAAACCGAGGACAATGGACCCACAGGTTAACGGCCCGGAGCCGAGATCTTGAGACGATTGTCCTGAGCGTGAGGTAATTTTGGGTTAAGCGATATTAATATCAATCTAGATTGTAGGAACGCTCATGAAGGCTTCGTCCCGTCAGTCCCTTTCTCGATAACTGGTTGTGAGAAGCTGTACTTGGGTGACACGACTGCGATATGAAGAGGAATCCTGTCCAGGGACTACGTGCATTGAGCGAATGGCACAGAAGGTCACAGGTTGTGCATGTTTTCCAGTTACATTGTGTCCTGGAGTCAAAGTCAGGGTATGTTAAAGACGTCGAACCGAAGATGCGTACTGAAACGTACCAATTTCCAGTACACAAAAGCAACCCCGGGCGCACAGTATACGATATACCAGACTCAGTTTACACCCCATTATCCTCCCAAAACGACCTAGTGGCCGGAACGGCAACATGGGCCGTTGTTGCAACCAAACAATTCTTCAGAAGCACAAGCCGCACAAAGGCTCGGTGTTGTGCGTTGTGACAGGCGTCATAATCTGGCAAATCAGGTAATAGTTCGCACAAACATTGTGCTCAAACAACGCTATACATACCAACCAGGACTTCGAATGTGCGTTTATAAACTGCTCATCGTACCTCACCTTCTCTTCACTCTTCCCCACTCCCCCCTCTTGCCTGCGCCTTTGTTTAGACCGCGTTCTCTGACACATATCAACGCTGGCAAATTTCAAGGATTTCTTCGAAGCTTTGACTACGCGGAGAACGTCGGAGATGGTGAGTAGGCGCTCGTTGGCCCTGCCACCCGCGCTGAACGTAGGTCACAGATGCTCGACGAAAATTTGGGGAAACTCGGAGCCGGGCTCATGAAGGACTATAGCGGCCCAGGAGTAAGTCGCGTCATTTTGCCTCTATTGACGCGGCTGAGCCTTTCCTAGATACGCGTCCAGAAACACATTGAGACGCGATCTGCTGCTTCTTGCGCTGCTGCACCCGGGAACAATGATTGTACGAGTTCGGCACCCGCGATAGAGGAGCAAACGCGAATCAAGATGGATGACAAGTCTGCCGAGTCGGTAGAATTGGTAGGTTGACTTGGCCATTATCCGTGGTCAGCTGCTCATTCAGAACAGATATCACGCATTGAGATCGAAAGACTCTTTCAGAGGTTCCATCGGAGGTTCAAGCGCAAGTTGCAGGAGCGTCGGCGGCGCCACCCTCCAATGGAGTACTTTGCCAGTGGTTGCTCCGTCCCCAGGGACCACCCGGACGTGGACGAGATTATCGTCTACCTCCAACACGACGTCGACTGTCAATCGGCACTGGAACTTTCGAACATCACCGACACCAATGTTAGGCCCTCCGCATCAAGTAGGAACCTCACAGCGTGTGTTGGCGGCGACAACGACCAGGCCCAAGTTCCTGGGTATGGGCCCCTGCCAGCTTTCCATTTTGCAGACATCAATCCACCCGCAACCAAAACATCCTGGCATAATCTGCCCGTTGATCATGCTGGGTTTGGCTACGTGCCAGCCGATTCTAATCCAGTCAGTGGTTATAATCCAGAATCCATCGCTTTTCCGCCGCAGACTACGAATGTCGCGATTGTAGAACATTATGGACATCCCCTCCATGTATTCTATGATGCGCCGCCTTCGTTTAGATTCAATCCTTTCGCCGACGATGAACCCGTTGTACACCAGCCTCCATCGGAAGGGCACTGGTACCCCGAGAACGTGAACACAGGCCGACCCGTTTTCACAAATCCGTTTGACGACGCGGGCGTCATTCCGTCCGATATGACCGATACGATATTAAGAACGGTTCCGAATGGACGCATGCATTATTCTCCCAATCAGCTGTACACGATCGTCCCCACCGAGTACGCATACACACAGGCTGACGCCGTTGTCCACCAGCCCTACGTGAACAATCATCCTATGTACAACCAATACGGCACAGTGTCGCGCACCAATACAGATGACAGCAGCTCCCGCTCATCTTCCAGAACTTTCGTCGATGATAGCGAGCCTGTGGCTCCGAGGATATTCTATTGGCTAGATCGATTCAACAAACTGCGCAAGATTTGAGATTTTTGAGAATGAACCTTCTGTAACATTAGCATATATACTAGACAATGGCAAATAGATTTCTTGAACATACTCTTAGAAGGCGTCCACACAAAAAAGCACGAGAGATCAAGAAGAGAAAGCTGGGCAACCTAGAAGGTAAAGGAACCAACTATTGATTGCCGGATGAAAATTCCCTCCGATCAGTCAAATTTATTTTCGATGTAAAACGTTCCAAAACGGTCATTAATAGGGATTGTACCGTAAATTAGCTTCTGGGTGAGTTACCACTACCATGTTCCTGTATAAACTAGAAATAAGATACGGTGCATCTCTCTTCTATGGTTATCCGGAAAGGTCCCTTCTACAACGATTGTATCTACCAGTGGTCGCCTGCATCCCTCGACTCAAGGAGAGCGTCGAAAGCGGCATTGCTGAAGACGATGTCCGATATCGACGTGATCTTGGCAGGAGGACTTGTGAGAGGCAAAGCAGACACCGATGGAGATGGTTTCCGGTGCGCTGCACCACCAGATTCTGCAGAAGGCGATGAAGGCACGCCGAATGTAAACCCTCTAGTGTCTAGTCCAAAGCCGGATGTATTATTGGCTGAGAGAAAGTCAGGGATAAAATTGGCTTGAGCCCGAAATTTATTACCTGATCTTCTCGCTCGAACCTTGCGACGCATGAAGCCAAATAAGTCGAAAGATATGGCCATTGCTATCGAGCATTTAAGCGAATGCGTAATTGGAGAAACATGAGCGGCATACCGGGTTCAATGATAGAGGTATGGATTACGGAGAAAGGGTATTACTCGAAGGTATAAGCAGAGCGCAAGGCTGACCCGTATCCTTTTATACTCCTCAGCGCTTACCCCAAGTTAGCGGCTGTGTTTCCGAGTCCATATTTGGGTTCCCTAGTCTGGGTGCCATCATACAGCCGAAACAACGTAGCCAGACGAAGAGTGTCGATGAGATGGTCCGAATTTTGTATGTGGAGGTTCCACATCCTGCAAGGGTGTCAAGAGAAAGGGATGGTGAAGCAAGTTAGTGGTCACTCTGATTACAGCGAGTTCTTGTCGAGTCCTCGGGAAATAATGGAGCTTGTAGACAGCGGGATCAGGCGTTCCCAAGCGGCGCACTTTATTTTCTGAAAACAAGCGCTCATTATGAAAGAAACGACTACGACATTGTGCCGGGCAAGGAAAACAGCGGCGTCGAAAATTTTCTTCAGTGGCTGTGCTTGGAATGATGTCACAATCACGCACGTGCTTCGTTACTGTTCGTTCCCTCTCTGTCACACCCGCAGTTCTGAGACCACGGGCTCGGCTCTTGATCGTGACCTCGACCAACACTTCAATCCAATTTTCTATGGTTCTAACTAGACACATGGAATGGAGAAGCAAAATCACCTCTCAGATACACGATTTTTTTTTTCCAAATTCTAGTACAAGCATCAAATTCCCAACTTGAGCGTTGTATCAAGAAGTACTTGCGCCTTCAACGCGACTTTTTGTCCTGAAGCCTGTACCTCCGATTCCTTGGCTCCGCCTTCATCCTCTCCTAGTTTTAGCCCGATATTGACACATACTGCCACTTTCTCATCAGAAACAATGGTATTCGGATCCTGATTGATGTCTTCCATCATGCTTGGGTCGTACTTGTCGTCGGCACATGACCTGTAGAGGTGTAAATCCTGTGACAAGGAGCCCTCCATGATTGCTCTATCGACCCGGATGGTGAGCTCGATGAGCCCTCTGATGCGGTCACCGAACATCCTCTCGATTGTGTCTTTGGGTGCGGAATTCCTCCATCCTGCGATACGGAGAACATCCAGGAGGTTCTTCATGAGCTCTTCATGAGAAAAATCTCGAGTGCCATCCGATTGAGAGCTGTATTTGAATATCTCTATTGTCGCAGCTCGCCATTGGGCCATAGTCTCAAAGGAATCTGAGGAAATACAGATAGAAGTTAGCAATGCATAAACGTATCCTTAACAGCACCCACTTAGTTTTCTGAGTTTTATATATGACGTGGTGAAAAATATGTGCTCTTCTGAAGATACACTCCAACGTTGCACGAGTCTTTGGCATGTCTTTGCCAACACGGACTGGATGATTGCCTGGATAACGATGGTCTGCATCTTTGGGAATCCTACGCATGAGAATCTCGGTGACACGTCGGCCTAGAATGGCTTGCACGTTCTCCGCTGCTTTGTTTAGCTCCGCCAATCTATCCAACAACTCTGCATATACGTGCTTGAAACGCAACTTCTCTGACATCAAAACTGCCAACTGCATTATATCATAATTCAATGATTCCAATATCTCCTTTATTTCCATGCAGGAGTACGTGTCGGTTCTGACTCGGATGTGGATTCGACGGCTTTCCTGCAGACCGTTATCCGCCTGTATTGCCAGTTCCCGTTGCTGTGACCTCAGTGAGTTCAAGGGATCGTCTGAATCCCCGGATTGTGGGATTAACGCTGGCGCAGTATTTTCTCCAGGGCTGCTGAGATTGCTCCCCGAAGAAAGCCCAGTCGATTGGGCATATTCAGAGTCGCTATCATGACTCGGTGAGGACTCGAAGAGGGCATAGTTTTTGATCCTGGTGGCTTTCCGTCTCTTATTGCTGTTATAGCTCGCGTGCGCGATATTACTTTGAGGATTTCCGCGATTTGGATGTGTCTGGCTCCGAGTTACAGGCCTGAGATCCCCGTTTGGCTGCATCTTGAACAGTGATTCTTGGTTAATTAATTATATACGTGCCTCTGTGTGTGGCTCACCAGCTCTGCACGCCACGTCTTTGACAGCAATTAGAGGACGCGATTGGGTTGTGAGTGCAGTGTGTAAGATTCAAAGGTCGAGTCATAAGATAAATACCGCGGCTTTCCTTGGATGTTTTCGGGTTCCAAATCATAGAAGAATGTTTTCCGCATGGCTACTACTACCTTCTAGTATATCAGAACATACCACGGTTTCTAGCGCTCCTTCTTTGCTCCTTCTTCACCATGGTATCCTAGAAGCCAAGCTGAGGTTTGTCCATTTCTGGACATGACATATCCTTCGGCGAACCCCGAGATACTTCTCTTCTCCCGCCACCATCTGTAAATCGATTCAAGCTGAACATCATGTTTTCGCGACTCTTCTATGTTTCTATGGCACTTTTTTTATTTAATGCTTTCCAAAGGACAGATGCCCTGTCTTTTTGGACGCCATCTCTTTCATCCTTCGCCCCAACCTTTCCCGGTGTAGTAATCCATGGCAACCGCTCCTACTCAACGAAAACCATATAGCGGTCGTCGTCGTAATTTGGTGCTGTCCTTTGACCTGGGAACTACCTTCAGTGGCATCTCGTACAGGTATTGCTTCAATAAAGTTACATCTTCTTTCACGCGACTAACGATAAGCTACCCGAAGTTTACTTGATCCTGGAGTCGTCCCAGAGATAAACGGAGTAACAAGGTACGTCTTTTCGTTGGAATTTACCGTCTATACTGAAAGTGCTCTCCTAAGGTTTCCTTGCCAAGATGCTGGTAGTGACGCCAAGATACCAACGACCATATATTACGACGCTCTCGGGGAACTCAAAGCTGTAGGCGCAGAGACGCAGCAACCACTTACAGAAGAAACCGCTCAAGTAGAAGCGTGGACGAAATATAGCGGGAAAGTCTATGAGAGTCTAAAAAATGGAAGAGATTTTGACGCTTTTATCTTGCAGATTCAAATTGAATATTAGTCGTCAACTGGCTTCAAAATACATTCCGCCACTTCCTCCTCTGAAGCAGATTGTGACCCTCTTTTCCGACTTCTACGCATACTTATACACTTGTGCCAAGACCTTTGTGCAGGAAACTCACCACATCTCGCCCTCTCAATGGTCCACTATGGAAGGCAGTATTCACTTCATACTCGCACATCCGAATGGATGGGAAGGGGAGGAGCAAAATACAATGAGAGATGCTATGATTAGCGCAGGACTTATTAGTAATGATGAAAAAGATCATTCTCGCTTGTCCTTTGTAACCGAAGGAGAAGCTAGTCTTCACTTCTGTTTAAACAAAGGTCTCTCGCGATACACTTCGGTAATAATTTTTTTCGTCTGTTACTTCCTTCTTGCACTTCATGCTTTACTAGAACGAAGATGGCTTTATGATTGTTGATGCCGGGGGTGGAACGGTTGACATCAGTGCCTACACCAGGGCTGGCGTTTCTGAAGGCAACCGCTGCTTTCAAGAAATAGCTATACCCCAGTGTGAGTTATTGTGTTTGAATTCTAGCAACTCATCCGACGTCTTTTGTGAAAGGTCGATTATCAGGCTCCGTATTCGTTACTGGACAGGCTAAGATCTATCTTCAAGGTGACTAACTAATGACGCGTACCATTGTTGATGCCTAATATACGTTCCATTAGATAAATTGATAGGAACGGCGTACGCCGAGATGGCCAATACTATTGCTGAGTGTTTTGACAAGACAGCAAAGTTGCGATTCAGGAATGCTGAAGAGCTGGCCTACATACAGTTTGGCAGCATCCGAGATAACGACCCTACCTTGGATATGGGCCAGGTGAATTCTGCGTGTGCGTGATGCGTGAGATGCGTTTGTGTGCGTTTTTCATTGGATCAGATGCGTTAATTCCAATATACATTACTGCGTGTATGTCGGTACTTCTGCGTGAATTTATATGTGAGTGAAAATCGAAGTTGAAGTCAGTTCGCCTCAACAAAATTTCACAATTTCCTTCAACATAGCGAGGCCAGAAGTACCCGATACAGACATTATTAGTACCCTACAAATAGTAGACATCAAATTATATGCCTACCCGGCCCAAGAAGATACTGAAAAGGCCAACAAATGATAGAAAAGATGTATACATGTCAACACTAGTGAACACATCTCATGCACTTTGATATATCAGCGTTTATGTCTTAAACGCATGCGTTCCTACACAAACGCAGCTTAAACGTGAGAACGCATGTATTTCACAACAAAACGCAGCGAACGCAGATGAGTGACACATCTGTCACGCTTGCGTTCACTCCAGTTTAACTTCACTTTCACTTCACTTTCAATTGAAAACTGTGTGTATCGTCATGACATGGTCTCCAATCGACCTTCTGTGTTAAGGAGACATCTAAAATATCAAGTACTTAAAGAAACAAAAGGTAATACCATATAAATTTCAACTACAAGGTTCCTCTTTTGTCTAGAGTGTTGGATCTGTGTCATGCTTCAATTTCCTGCGACTGCGTTTAGCAGCCAGAGCAGTACCCTTCTTATGCTCGCTAGACTTCAATGCACTCTGCTTATCTGAAATTTCGTCTGGGGCTTTCTGCTTGCGCATAGCAACAGCTGTATCATGAGATAGCATCTTGGGTTTCAGATAGGTTGTCTTTTGTGCTTTGCTCTCCTCTTCTTGTTTATCCAGTTGATCTTTATGCCATTTCGAAAGCTCTTCTTCATCAAAACACGGACCCACCTGTTGAGAATCAGTTTGATTTCACTGAAGTCAAATGGAATAGACTTACTTCAAGTTCTGACTCGTTTCCTTCACGCAAATTCTTCTCTCCTTCAGGACCATCATTGCTCCAAGGATACCAACCATCCTGGTGCATACCAACATCTAATCCCCACTGATGATTTCCTGCAACTCCTGCGTCCTCTGATCTATCAAACATTCGCATCTCTAGTATAATTAGAGCTTCCATGTCGACATCCACTGCATCAGGCTTTGGTTTTCCTTCTGTTGTACACCCTGTGTAGCCAACCAGTCGCTCCCAAGCTTTCTGACAAACGAAATGATCGACAGCTTCAATATCCAAGGTAGGAGGACAGTCTTCATCCTGGGAAAATAGATTGTGATACCTGTATGCAATGAGGAGCATCCGTGCATGGGACATAGCGAGGCTGGTAGCCCAGTCGATGGACTGCTCCTTGCAGATCTTCAAGACTCGGCGGAAGAAGTAGTTGTTTATCCTGGCAAGATCATTCAATGTGAGGCCTCCGTTCCAATGTAGAATGAGAGGCTGCTTTTTTAACGACTGTAGCCATACTTTTGCAGGCACAATGGCATTGTCCACATCGTTTGGATTGTCAACAAGGTCTGCAAGGATTTGTTTATGTGGATGAAGTGCTTTCTCGACTTCAGAATTGAATTCTAATGAACAAGGGTTCACCAGAAACTCTTCAGGATCCTCTTGGTTGTGAACTTCGTGTGCACGCATAAACCTTCCAAGCTAACCACATCAGCATAAATATCAGTTCCTGCAAGGCCTAGTACAAATACTTACACGGGTTTGTCGTCTTTCTGAGCGATTATGCCACAATGCATCAATCAGCTGCGATTCTGGCACCTGTGAATAACCTCCTGGTGTGTGAAATGAGTCAGATGATGGTATATTGCCCCTCCAGTACTTCACAGTCCATTCCTTCTTTTGTGAGAAGTGGTTAATTAAGTGGCATGGGTAGTGAAATTTTCCGAGTTGGATTAGCACCATTTTACCGGGGCTTTCAACCTTGTCAGTTAGCCAATAAGAAAATAAAAAAATTCATGCCCACAATAATCTTTGAGGAACTGTCGCTCTTGTCTCGGGAATTCCCTGTCTAAATCAAATTTGAGCTCAATGTCCTGAATCTTTAAACATGAAAAAATCTTACAGGCGTCTGGATCTTCATGTTGTAGCTAGGCCATTTCGAATCCCATCAAGGACAGAAATATCTCTCTGTACACGAGGCATTGCAGGATTACACATGTGACATTCAAATGGGCTTGTCAGACCAGTGAAAAATTGGTACGTCTGGCAGGCAATGTGAGAGAAATTATGGCACTGCACACATTCAACTGCAAGTTCCTGTATCTCATCTCGATGCCCATCCGAATCTGCTCCACAACGGCACAGAATATGGAGTGGTGTAGATGGTGGTGGGGAACTAGATGGAAGAGAACTTGGGCTGACTGAGTGGAGAATATCTTCAGCTGGAGAAAATAACTCATCATCGTTTGAGTTCCTAGCAACCTTGTTATCAGTTTCGAAGTCATTTGGAAGAGTGGAAATCGGTGGAACACTGAGACACTTGGATTTGTTTTCATTACTGGATTCGATACTACCATTCTCCTTGTGATGATGGCCAGGTGTTGGCAGTATGCGGCAGAACTCCCAGGAGCGAGGCTGTTCCAAGGAATAATGTGAAGTTACCCAGACACGTTCAGTCTCTGCCATATTGCGAAAGCCAGGCAACAGGAATGTAGGAGTAACAGGAATGAGATTGACATGTAGTCGTTTCTGAATCAGTTCCAGTTGGTGAGACATGAAGTAATTTTGAGCTGATGGACCACCACGTAATCTGTAGATCACCGCATATGTATAATATCCCTTGGGGACTGGCGGACAAGCCCCAGTCATTAAGTTGTCGATTGATCCATGCTCTAGCTGACTGAAACCCGCATGTTCCATGCCATTATAGGTGAATACTGCTGGCTTTACACCTGGGGTCGGAATAATTGAACGTGTAATGAAATGGTTGTGATTCTTGAAGATGCGGGACACAACAACGTACTCCAGTCCTTCCTCCTTTGCCTCTCTAAGTGTTAATGGTGTGAGGGTGCGTGGAAAGTCCCAATGGTGTTCTACAAGATCTGTTAAGTCAAGATGCGACTGTCCTTCCATGTTTGCTGGTTCGATTGTGAGGATTACTGGTATCTGCGTCCATAACTTGACACTGGTGGCTTTGTTATTGCAGTGTTTTCCTCTCCAACATGACACAGAAATATCCTTGTGTGCAGCTGTGATGTGGGTGAGAGAACTAAACCAAGTCTTGATGCGTCCCTGGTACATATCAAAATCCTGGATCCATGGCTTATCAACAACGGCACATTCCATAGATGCTCGGTGAACCTTGATATGATCAGCCAGGGCAGGATTGTTTGAATGACCAGGGCACAGCTCAATTGTTCGATATGATGGCATAAAGTAGTGTCTGCATTTCTCATTCACAACATGAGATCGTCCAGGAGCAATGATGGCCTGAAACCATTCCTAATTTATGTGTAAATGAAAGGAAACAGCACGATAAAGAATGACATACCAGTCCATCCTGATATGAATCCTCAGGCCCATGAACAACCTTCATTTTGTACAGGAATGTACGGAATCCATCACACAAAGTCAGGAGCTCGTCCACTGGCCCATTCTTAGATGGGAAAGCGGATATTGGCCAGCTACGACGACCTCTCATTGTCAGATAGAGATAATATATGAGACTTGGAGGTGCGTGCTTCATATCCTCATCGAATAGGTTCTCGAAGCCATTCCAGTCACCATAATTCAATACATTGTATAGTGCCTCCAGACTGGCATCCAACCAGCATGAATTGCTTGTCCAAGGATAGCTCGGAAGCTCCTTGAACTTGTTTGCATCAACTTCTGACAGTGCTTCGTCTCGATTCAAGTTCCTTGAGGGAGACATATTTTCATATGCCTCCTGCGCATCTTGGGTACGAGATTCTAGCTCTTTCTTTGTTGTACTGGGTGTATCACAGGGTGATGGAATGTCGGAAGTGGATGAATCTGATCCTGAATCAAAGAGGTTGGTTACAGGTGCTTTACCGACTCGAAGGCGTTTCCGTGGTGGAGGTGACGTCCCTTCACTTTTGTGATTGCCATCAATAGTTTTCTGAGCTCCCTGTTTTGAATCCTTCGCACCCTTTTGTTTACGAGTCTTTGGGAAAAAGTCGACATTCCGATCTGGAGCCCGTCCTTCCTGCTGTGTCTTTCCATAGGAAGATATGCGTTTGGGATCCCTAGACCTTTTTGTTCGCCCATATTTAACTTGCTGCTCTCTCCGCCACTTCAATGGTGATATTCCATGCTGTATAGGTCCACCAACTAACATAGGATTGATGTTAATCACCAATAATTCAGAGGAATCAATACTCACGCAATGCTTGATCATATAAACCATGGTGGTACTTCTCAACAATGAGTAGCCCATCTAATCCCCGAATTATATCGTGCTTTTTCCCAGCAATCATATAAATCTTGAAGTGCATTGCCTCTTCGGCATTTGTGCTGTCAGGAAGAACATCCCATACCAGAGGTTCCATACGACGTTGAGATGGGAAAATCATTGAGGCATGATCTGGACGAAGCCACCAGTTCAACCATGGCTTTGATTTTGGAAACTGGGTTTGTATCTCAGCAACAGTATTGTTGAAGATGGTAATGTCATGTGTAGAGTAGAGGAGAGCCGTTAAATCCGTGAAGTCAGATGCTTTATCAGGAGGTACAACACCACCAAGACGCTTCACCCGTGTGGCTGCATTACGAAAATGCTGTTGACAGCCCTTCAACAGCTTTTTCGCAGCTTCCATCAGCTCAGCATGACTTCGATTATCTTTCCGTCGTTCCCAGAAATCGGTGAAAGCATTCTCAAAGCCTATGCGTTGTGGCTCACTGAAATCCACCACCTAAAAGACGATATTGAATAGAGATTAGTGACCATACTCTAGAGATCATTTTAGTTCTTACCCCGGCAAACATTTCATCATAAAGTGATATATTTTTGGCCTCTGCAACCTCGGAAATTGATTCTAGCACACCTTTGAAATGGTAGCGGTAGTGTTCAGCCGTTGAACCATTGGATATTGTAAAAATTCCAGGGACCCAGAATGACAATACATCTGAAAATACCGAGGTAATGATAAGGAGATAATTGCCGACAGACCAATAGCCATGTGCAGCATCCGAGAGAAGTCCATTCAGTGCATAATCCAGCTGAGACGATGGCATCTGAATATCTGGAACAAGCATGTCTCTCATCCAAGTTGTCTGGATAGAGATCACTGTAACTTCACCTGTGTTTTGATATGTCCGAACAATCCCAGGATGTTTTCGCTGCCATTCAGAGAATTGGCTAAGAAACCAGTGCCCACTTTCAGCCATGGTTCTTGATTTGACAATATGGCGCTTGTATTTGACACGATCTGGGTGTCTCGTTGCCTCAGAGATATCAGCGGCACCCTTTCCATAACCTTCAAGTCTCCTCGGTCCCAACATCAATGCTGCTGGTCCAAGATTAGGATGCATCTCGATGAGTGCCTGAAATTCGATCTCTTCAGAATGTGTCATATGCAAGACATAGCTGAGACGAGAATGATTATGTGGCTGTCCATTGATATACCGATAACCACCAGACCATTGAATGAGATATGATCGTGATGCGCAATCGAAATACTTGAGTTCAGATCCACAACGACATATCTGCTTGAGTTGTTTATTACGGACTCCTGCGCTGGTTCCAGGACGACAGACGACTTTACAGTCTGGATTCTCACAGCGAATGACGCCGAGACATCGCCTATTGCTGATCTTTCCATCACGAATCGTTGAAGCTGTTTCAGAACCATCAGGATCGCCCCCGTTACCATGCGTCGCCCAATTCACTTGTAACTTCTTTGTTTGCTTGAAGTCTTCGACTGAGATATCCATTGCAAAGAGGCCTGATGGCCAGCCGTTCCAGCCACCAGGAATCTGCGATAGTGCAGTGAATATGACACCATCATCAGTCCCTCGTCGTGCCTCCGGTTCTGGTTGTATTTTGAGAGGTATATATGCAGTCAATGGTGCAGGATCCGAGAGATTATTGTCAGGCCAGCGGGTGAAGTCATGGGGAACATTTGACTTTAAAGATTCTAGACTGGGGTGCAGACTAGCAGCCGTTGATGGTAAGAACCTAAAAGGCAGCATTTCTGGCTTATCAGATGCCGGAACACCTGAAGGTGGGTCTTGGAAACGAGTAGGGCCTCGGTCTTTGTGTTGCATGGGTGGTACAGGAACATGTGGGGTGGTCTCTGAGTGAATAGCCCTGGCTGAAGGGATGGATTGGGGTGGTCCACCGCCATGAGTAACATATCCTACAACGGCCCCTAATAAGTAAAAGTTATTATGGTTCCAGACAATGTAATGGTTAAGAGGACTTACCAGTTTCGTGGCTATAGATAGGAACAAGTCTGTTAAGCTCAGGTGCTGCTGAAGGCGACGTGTCTCTGTTGCTAGGGATGTCAGACTCTTTCTGCTTGTCTTCAGCACCCTCAGAGTCGGAGTCCAGTTCAAGAAGCCAGGAGGCTATGGCGCGCTTGATTCTTTTCTGTTAAGGTATGTTAGATGCATCATTTAGAGAAGTTCACTAAGACTCACGAAGATACCCATGAAATTTCTGGTAGTAAGCTGTTACAGGGACGGACTCCCGTCTCCACATTGTTCTGCCTGTTATTCAAATTAAAAGGGAATTGGATATTCAATATTAATTTTGAAGGCGAACATTGAGACTGAAGGAGATGCAGACAATGTTAAAGGCATGAGGTTTGTTATAATTGTAGCTAAAAATACCTGCTACCTAATATAATGGCAGTAACGGTACGTAGGATTACACTTTGTAGTTAAATTTTTCATTTGTTTAATGCCTTAAATAGTTGTTTTATGAACATGTCACAGTGAGATTGTGACACAAATCTTATTTCCAAGCGTCACAGGGGTGCATAGAAATATGTAGATACTGTTTGTGCCATTACAGGTGAGTGCAAACTATATAATAATCGTTTCAAAACCTCCTTCTGAGTACAATTGAGACATCTACTTGATAAAAGGGTTGACGTCACAAGAGTTATGTCACGCACGCAGACCACGTCACACTTGTGAACGCAAAACGCACTTCAACTAACGCAACTGCCTTTTAAGGAAATGGATGCGTGAAAACGCAGATGCAAACGCAGATGCGAGAACGCAGACTAACGCACTCACGCATGTCGATCACGCAGAATTCTATGTGCCCCTTGGATATTCGTGGAGGGAGACTCACATTGCTCGGGTGCGTGATCGTACTTGAATGCAACTCGTAACTCTTCCCACGACATCATCTTAGGAGCACCGTTGCTAAATTTTTCGAGCCGTCTTTGCACGACATCATCCAAGCTATTGACCATCAGTGTTCGATGTCACACAAGAATATCATCGTTGGTGCTCACTTACGTTCTGACGCTCTTAGAACATGACTTGATATTTTCCAGGCCGCATTTCTTGTCGGAGGATTTGCTGCTAGCAGCTTCCTCTACTCTAAATTACAGACGCATCTACAGTCGCGTAATATTCAACTTTCTCGTCCTGATAGCCACGTGTACGCCTTCTTCAACGTTTCTTCATTGTCTGGGTAAAAGGCTGATACTTTTCCTAGCAACAAGGCCGTCGCCGACGGTGCTATCTCTTTTTACATCGATCATGCGGTAAACGCTAGAATGTCCAGATACAATTTGGGCAGCAGAGAGTTCACTTCTTACGACAGTTCGATATTTGAGCATCGACGCCGTTCATCTAAGGCCTATGTAGCCGCCAACGGGGAGTTGTCTTTGGATGATCAATTTGATGTTATCCTTCCAAAAGTAAGTCCCCACTTCGGTGTTTCATTCATTTTCTATGCTAACGATTAGATACTTAGAGTATTCTAGTATCCGAGACGACAGAATTTCGGCGCACGTATCATTTATACTCTGAGACTCTGGAGGACTTAGAATGCATATCAGATGATATAATTTGTTATAGAGGGTCAAAGAAAGATCTTCGCTGGATGGATACTGATGAAGGTTGGCCTGACACATACTCTTTGGTATGCAAGCTGAAGCGAATGTTTAGCTATGTACAAAGTACTTTGCACCATTACCGCCGATACTCGGCAGGCAGCTAAAACTATCAAACCTCAAAGCGGACCAGGTGGAAGAGCCTTCTACAAGTTTGACTACGATCTTGTCCTGCTTTTTGGTTTAACAGAGCTACAGGCATATGTATCCTGGAATCACAGAGTATGTATCTTTACCATATGTTCTTGTTCCCGCTTTTATCTTGGCTATTACAGGGAAAAGAGAAGAGGCAAGTTCTATTTTCATTTTACTCCATACAATCTCATCGCTTTAACACAGAGGTCCCGCTCGCATTATTTATACCCAATATCTCTGATTTACGTGAGAAAGAGTACATAATGTGAAGAAACAAAGTGATACCCTGAGCTGATGCTGCCCTCGCAGAGACCAGGACGTTATAACTACTTGACCCGGCAACATTGAGCTTCTGCTTGTGAAGGTGCTCCTCTTCATGAGATTGCCAGCGACATTCTTCCAAAACAGTAGAAACGTAGACATATGTACATGAACCATGCTCAAAAGTCTTCAATTCTTTTACATTGCTTTTACATATCGAAGTTGTAGCAACTTTATACCCATCGTTGATGACGCTGCTTTACACCCTTTCGCTTTGAGAAAGCCGGCTATTGAGTAAGAGTCCGTAATATCCAGACATGAGCGGAAATATCACAGGATGCGGTCATAAACGATTCGTGCTGGACCTCTGAATGACACTGTGTCAGTCTACCGGTATGGAAGCAAGCATATCCACTTCACCTCTTCTCTTCACCCTATGAAGATATGAGCGTCCCGGAAGCAAAATTTGATAATTTAACTTACGTTTTCCTTCCAACTCAACTGCGCCCTGAGTTCTGTTCTTCCGAACAGAAGAACAATATTAAAAGCAAGAGCGAAGTATGATTTTCCATCCGGCCTCCTTCGAAGCCTGAGAGACTTGGCAACTTCAGAGGTGTCCGCCTCGACGGTGCAAAAACACGAATATGCGTCTGGTATATCGCTAAGAATAGCTGTGGAAAACCAACACATCGAGACGAACCTGGTTCCTCATCCATCCAAAGGGGCTCTGCTTTTATACCATGGTAACATCTTATAACTGTTGTTATGTACTGAAGATCAGCCAAATGAATCGAATAACGACGGAACGTGTGGCGGAATTCAGTGGTTTCTGAGACTTGTGTGTCCTATGTATCCGAGTCAGAGACTGGGAACCAGCAGGAAAGAAGTGGGAAAAATAATGTACCTTGGGAAGTATGGTAGTAAATTGGCCCGGAATAGAAAGCACTCCAGCTGCATTAACGAATGTAGTATGTCTACGAGCGTAATGGCCGGTATCATGCGGGTCATAAGGCGTGTATACCGAGATGCCATAGTCATATCTGGACACGCGAGCGGCTACGACATGGTCCAGATAAAATGACAGAGCACCATCACTGACAGCTTTATTTCTTTTCGAGCTCAAGACATGACGATTAACACAAGAGGACCGGGAAAGGAACACTCACACGTGACTATCCGGCCGGGAACATTGTATTTCGAGTGGTTCTAAATGTTTTTTCAATCTCGAAAACAGCCAATCACTTGCCGCGAATCCGCCGACAAGAAAGACAGACTTCACAGACCGTAAGTATTGTCAGACAGGATTAAAGAACATCTATGTACCGACTTACCGAAACAGGTTTCGTTGCTTTGGCTCGTTGATTATCAATTACTTGAATCATAGACGCGATTGACGGCTCGAAGAAGCTGGCGACATCGGGTCTATTCAGCATCAAATAGAGGATTAGTGCACATAAGTCCCGAAACTAACGCGTACCCCGCCAACTTCATTTGTCCAGAGCGGATATCCAGCTTGGGATCTCTGTCCTTCATGGTGCCAAATTTGATATACGAGGCCTCTTCGATGTCTCTGAATCGAAGCTTCGTAGTCGTATCAAAACAGTCGGCTATAAGACTGACTTCGTCGGCAAATCGGGATCCTGCCAATTTTTCTACAGGTAAAATTTTTAAGTGCACATACATAGATAATCGATTTTGGTCGCATAAGTACCCTCCAAAAAAATCTTTGCACGAGCGGTTACATAAATGGAACCAGCAAAGTTGCCTGAGTGGACGAATGAGATCGAAAGTCAAAGGCAGAGAACGAGGAAACAGACAAGCTGGAGCCGAGATTTCTTCAAACGCATAGCTGTCAGCATTGGGTGACTGGACACTAGAATAGGTGCTGATATCAATGGTTCCCCCGCCAGCGTCAACAATCACGACACCTTCCTCGTCCTATGAAGGAGTTAGGCTGTAGAATGGTGTAACGTCAACTTGAGCAGCTTGCTTGTATATGATGTTCCAGCCCTTGGTTGACGCAGAAGTGAAGACTAGCTTCTCCTTCGGTGACAAAGTGGATGCGCGGATGCCCACCGTCGTCGTTAGGGATCAAACCTGCATCAATAGCCGCTTCCCGCATCTTGCTTTGTTGGGATCCTTCCCATCCGTTAGGATGGCTAAGAACAAATTCGATACTGTCCTCTACCGATTTCCAAATCGATGCGGCATTCTGATGCGTATCCAGGATGAAAGTTTTTGTACACTCGAAGAGGTACGCATAGAAGTCGGCGAATACGGCAACAACGTCCATCTCATCTGGAAGAGATGAAATTTCTTGGGTAACCTCATCCGAAGTTGTTGAGGGAGGTCTCAGGCGTAATTTGAACCTGTTCATTTCGTAAAAAAGCGTTTATGATCCTTTCACACGCACCAACTATACACTTACAGGGAACATCTAAGCCAGCCTTCGTCCTCCGCATCTTCAACTACGTTCTGCTTTAATGCTTCAGCACCTACGGCCTTGACGTTTCCATCCTGATCATAGTAAATGATTGTAGGAATTTTCGCGTCGCCACCAACATGCTCTTGGGACGGAAACCTGAAAGAGAAGTACGCTATAACGTAAGAATAATACAAAAGTTGTTGAAGGAGAGGAGGACCTAGTTACACCCTTAATTTCTGGGACTCGACCAGGGTCAAGAATACTGTTCAGTACGTCACGACAGAGTCACAAGAAAAATGGTCGAGCTTCACCAATATGACACGCCAGAGAATGTTGTGCCAAGATCCATCGCGATGACGAGTTTCCTTTCCGTACCTTCATAAGGTTTTCTGTCGGGCATGATGATGATGAACAGGTGGGAGCGTGTTCGGATGATGATAGTGGGAAAGAAGAAGGGCTCAGCGCAAGGTCAAAGGTAGCTCGACTCCCGGTCCGGATATCCGAACTTTCTGACTCATCCGATCTCATCGTGTAGCTTCCCATTCGTTATTCAACGTGTGCTGGAAAATATCGGACAGACTATAGACAAAAACACAATCGGATAGCAAGTTTATATTCTCTTCTACAAGAACTCCACTACTTACTTTTTTTCTGATCTTTTTTTTCAGGCTTCCTGCCAAGGCAATCGAGCAATCATTCAACGTGCCACTACGGCCACCAGTTCAATCTCAATGTCTTGGTTGAACTCCAGCCTCGATACTATTCGACGCTTCGCCACGGTACTCATGGCATCTGATAACCACAGCTCGCACAACTCAGCTACTATTAAAGTCCAGGATGCCGGGATGTCGCTGCGCTATCATGGTAATGAGTCTGACGACAACCGATCACGAATCCGGACTGTCGACGACCTCACCGTAGATGGGAAAGAAACAGTTGTTGATGACGACGAGTCGCGCGCGTTGGCTTCCCAGTCGCATCAGGTGATGAAGAGGGACATACTGGAGGAAGACAAAGAGAGACGAAATGCTGATAGGGAAAGTTTGAAGCGAGCAAGAAGGAAGGTGGAGAGGCTGGAAAGAGAAAGAGATGATGCAATGCGAGAATCGACACGCTCTCAGGTCATCCTGGATCGCCAGGCATCCGAAATATCTTCCCTTCGCAACCTTGCCAAAACTTTAAAGGACACTCGGCTAGAAAACATGGCGGAGATGAAGCACTTGTACGAGCAGAACAAAGCCCTGGAGCAAGACCTTCAAATGGTTAATGCGAAACTTCATCGTGAACGAGAACAACGCCAAGCAGATCGACGACTGCTAGCGACGCGGGCGAAAGAGCTTCATGAAACGGAAGTCTTTTTGACGAAAGCTGATCAGTTCTCTGGCGCGGAGGTAAAGGCGATGGTACAGGGCCTTAATACCGAGATATTGCAATTGGCTGCCGACATTATAGACATCGTTCAGATCGAAGACAGTGCTATGGAGGTAGATGGGGACAAACGGCTGACTGGGCAGCATGCCATCCATGGGCGCATGATGCAGTTGCTTCAGACTCGAGATGACCCCGATATGCATGCAACCGTTATCCAGGCTGCACTGCAGGGCGTCCTTACTCGACTGTGCCGACAAATCATTTCCGAGTGGTCTCAGCATTCTTCCACAGACAACGATCTGCATGATATATATCGTGACATTCGGAAGAAATGTAATTCCTTGTCTTTTTTCTGGATCATGGATGTTACTGATTTTACGATAGACACCGATAACCATGCTGTAGCAGGCAGATGGAGATCAATGACGCGCGAGAGAAGCAAGTACGGCATGGTAACAGAGACTGAAGAAAATTTCTATTCTCGTATCACTGAAGCGGTGTTGAATGTGTTGCGTATTGCCGGGTGGTCACCTGCAGACGCGAAGAACATTCTCATGCAGACTTTTGGCAAACGTGTTTCTGCGATCGTGAAGGCGGCAATGAAACTAGATCGGGCTATTGGCGAGGGTATCACGTCTCAAGACCTAATGGTGTATACTGCACACTTCGATGATCATTTTGACTCCAACAGGATGGTCGACGCATATGGGAACCAGAAGGCGGACGGCGAGGCTGTAGCGTGTACGTGTGAACTTGGACTTAAAGCCTCCGATGGGAGCAATATTCTGTTGAAGACTGGTATCGTACTGTGCTCCGCATTTTTAACCTAGTGATTCAGGTTGTTTTGATTCCAGATATGACATCGTGTACTTGGGTTTCGACCTATGACCTTCTTGATAATCTATATTCAATTTGTACCTTTTCAAGTGCACGCGTGAAAGAGTGAAAGGCAGTTGATGTTCTCTAAATTGAGACGGGCTTTCATGTATCGCTTTGTGAACATGGCAGTCACATAGATTGCTTCAGCAGCCTTCACAAGGATCGAACCAGGGCAAACACAGTCCTGACATCCTCGTCCCATTCACACAATTCAATATGAAGAAACACCACCATGCTAAAGTAACGTTCAGGTGAGCGGTGTGTGTCAGGCCCGACATACACGTGGAATGCACATCTTAGCGGCATACCACGAAGCACTCTTACTATTCAGCACCATCTTCGCATTTTGGCTTGCTAAGGCTATGGCCAAACTATCTTCACGTTGGGGCCTCGGTAGCATTTTCACTAGCGTTACCAAGACCTTGGGGGGGAACACGTCGGATGAGTCGGTCAAAGCCCATTCCGGTCCTCGCGCGCGCTCTTCCCGCGAGCCTATGCCCGGCAGCATTGTACAAGAATCAGAGACGAGGGAGATTCACCGTGGGCCGCCGACAAAACTCGAAAGCCAAATCTCACCTTCGACGAATGCCTACCAGAACATTCAAAGTCAGACCCAGTTACCAAGACTGCAGGCCAAAGAGCCCGAACACACGGAGCCAAAGGCAGCTGAGGTGGGTCATGCTTCAGACCAAAAAAGAGGGTCGTACTAAATATCGTGGATTTTCAGAGCAATCAGCGTTACGCAGATGTTGTGAAAATGCCCGCGAGGGATAGGAAAGTCGAGGAGAAGAATCTTCGAATAAACAGGGAGCAGAAGCCGCAATCTGAGCATCCTCAAGGACCGAACAAGGCCAGCGCTGAAGATAGTCGGCTGAGCAGTCGGGTTGAGGAAGCTGAGAAGAAGTCTGCGCTTGTTCACGGTGAGCTTATGCAAGCCACCGAGAAGAACGAGGCAGCGCGGAAGAAGATTTTGGAGCATCAGCAGGAAATCGCGCGGTTACAGCAGCAGAGTGCAGACGAGAAGAAGAGTTTGGAGATGCAGGTACAATCGGTGATGAAGCAGAGCGATATACGCAAGTCGGAATTCGAGCGGGTCAGTAAAGAGCTAGAGAAAGAAAAAACGTTGCGAAGGGAGGAGCGTGCTTTACTGGAGCTTCGTACGCGTGAGCTGCAGGATGCTCGGGCGTACCTGACCACTGAAGATGCGATTTCTGGAGAAGACATCAAAGGGATGACCGAGGCGCTCAATACCGAGATTTATCAGGTCGCAGCTTTTATGGCGGATACGTTGGATTTCGACGGGTCGTCGCCTGCAGATGCTGTGAACAAGGCGGCAGCAGCGCGGTGGATTGGCGACTCACTCGTGGAAGTCTTATCTTCTGGCGTGCCTAAGAACGATACGGAAGAGGAGACAAGGCATCTAGCAACATTGGCCGCGATTCAAACGTCGATAGTTCAAACTTGCATCAATTTGATCAACACCTGGTCTTTTCACCCGAACGTGAACGACCATTTTACCGCCCTTTATATCAATATCCGAAAGACTAGTACGCAACTTTCTCCTCCTTCTCGTCCTGTATTAAAAATCGTTTCCAGGTACATCTGCAGTTGCAGGCCGCTGGAGGGCAATGACACGAGCTCGATGCAAATATCTAGGGTCAGAGGCGGAGATAGAGGGCCATTTGGTGCACTGTCTCCTGTTTGATTTGGCTCCGGTATTGGGTGTCGCGGGGTGGAAGACATCACCGTCCGTGAAGGCCGAAAGTGCAATCAGTGCTTTGAGCCAGATTTTTCGAACCAGAGTGGGGCAGATCACGAAGAAGTTGGTGCGCTTGGATAGAGCGATGGGAGAAGGTGTGATTTCCAAGGACGCCCAGTTGTGTTGGGTTACTGCAGGGACGCCTTTCGAGCCAAGCTTTATGGAAAACGCATACGGGAAAAGTCCAGACACATCGGCGGGAGATACTGTTTTATCAACATGCGACCTTGGGCTCATGTTGTCGCAAATATCCATGGACGTCAACGGCGCAGGATCTGGTAGGACGGAGGATGTTCAGATCGTTCTAAAGGCCAAGGTCGTCCTGCACAGTGCTCTTTTCGAACATAAATAAGGGCGCATTGTCGAATTATTATAGCTTTCGTCCCCTACCGTAGCAGAGTTCGTTAGTCAGTATGTATTTATTTAAATATGACCCACAAAATATATGCATAAACTTTTTGAAAGAGCAAAGTTTGAGGGACGATGGAAGGTGCCAGAAAAAAAGCTGGGGCTTGGCCTTCGCCGAACGACGCAGAAAAGATTCGGGTATTACCGCCACTTTCCAAACGTGACATAATGCTCCGGATCCGCCGAATCCCGCCCTCCGTCACTCTATCTCTCACCATCACCATCACCATCAATCGCCGTCGTCGACAGGATAATCTACATTGCCGCCTTTCTTTGCAAAGCACCGGGGTTATGCTATATGTCGGCTGTATCCTAGGCAATGGGCCTGCATAGCCGACAGTAAGTTCGTGGCAACATCGCACGAACGCATCGCAACCAGAGTGAGTGGATGTGCTTATCGGTTTTTTCGTACCGCTGAACGCAGGAATTCTTTACAGATTAGGTATCGTCGACAGAAGGACTTTTGGAGCTAACGGTGACTTCCACGAAAGTCTTACATGAATGTGCGCCTAGCCATTGCGGCATCTTCTGTTTCGCAGTTGAATAATTATCCAGGTGCTAGTTGATATATGTTTCCATTTCATCGGGCGGCGTGTGCGGTGTGTGAAGGATAGTGCCTTGTTCCGTGGGTCATCGGGAGAGTAACAAGAACGGCAGCATGCTGGGGATTTCCTGAGCATGGTTTTGAATGATGATGTCGCATCGATGGAAGGTCAATACAAGAGGAAAATCCCGACTCTGGTGCGTTCTTTACTTTATTCGTGTTCTCCAAAGTCTCATCTGTATCGTATATATAGCGCCAAAAATGTTACAAAATAGGTTACCAACACTCGTCCATAATGATGTTCATGACTAGTTCAATGGGTCTCTTCGGCCAGGATCGTGTCAGCCATACCCGACCTCAAGATAATTTTCGGCTTAACCAGGACTCTTTTCTCCCACTGCTCTCCCTTCTTCTCCATTCGCATCAACCCGAGGTCCGTAGTGCAAAGAATGTTTTCCGTGCTATCCTGCGAAGCGGTCCCAAAAACGTCCTCCATCACATTCGCATCGAATGGCGTCTCGGGTACGAGGTACAATGGCATCATTTCACACGAAGTGATCCCTTGACCGATGACTCGGTTCAGCCGCATTGCATGTTCTACTACGGTAGATGCGTGCTCTGCGAACTGGGCCGCCATGTTATCGCTGACTTCGGATGTCGCGGATTCCAAGCCGGCGCTGATAAGGATGTTGACCAAGGTCTCCATCACCACGCTTAGCAACTGCCGTTGACTATCGGGGGAATCCCTGAACGCTTGGAGCGCGTATCTGCGCGTCAGAGCGCGCCACCGTCCTGCAACAGCTTGCTCTTCTGTAGATCAAGCCATTTCTCGTTAGAGGTGGTCATCAGCCGTAGTTAAGTCGACGTACCTGATTCCTGGATGATTGCATACAGGCTACTGAGCATTTGCTCCTCCTCCCTCCCTTCGAAGTACCACGAAGTGACAATCCAATCCACATACGCGCACATTGCGGCTTGGAATGCGGTTTGGATGAGGATCTGATCGTCATGATGCAGCGTTGACTTGAGGAGTTCTGTCATACGCGGTCCCAGTATCTCGATGACATGGTCGTATGCAACCTCAGCCTCACTCGACTCCTCCACTTTCTTCTCGCCAAACTTGAAAGCTTCAGCCACCGTAGCGGCCGTCTGGAAAATCTCAGAGTTCAAGGCGTCGATCATGTTGATCACATCCGCTCCGGAGGATTGGTCCGCCCTGTCGAGATATACCTGTGCTGCCCTCAACTCTTCCGTTCGTGTTCTCAATAGCCCCCTCGTCTGTTCGTGTGCCAGCGACACTCTCCCCGCCTCATCTCTAGCCAGTTTTGCCGCTGCAGCCTGCGCTTTCAATTGCTGATCCAAAACCTGGTTCTGATTCCGCGCCTGCTGGAGCTCGTGCTCGGCATCAGCCAACCGTTGTTTCAGCACGTCCGAACTGCGCGTGAGGCTGGAAACGAGAGTTTTGGTATTCTTGATCTCTGCATTCACATCTGACAGAGATTTCTGTAAAGTGCGAACGGTAGCGTCCTTCCGTTCCACTTCTGCCGTAAGGATATAGTTCGATCGTTCGAGCTGGGTTTTGGTTCGTCGCCATCGCGTGAGGACAGTGAAGCAGGATGCGGAGATCGCGACAATACTGATTCCGCAGAGTACGACAGACATGGTGGAGCGATGGTCATGAGAGGTCATCATAAGTTAGGGTGGTTGGACGAGGAGAAGAAAAATTAGCTTGCCATGAGGCAGGAACGTGTTGGACTGCCGCACCCTTCTCCGGTGGGATTTCATGACTCAGAGTTAATGAACGTGTTTACCTACCCGCTTCACTGTCGAACTCCATGTTCAACACTGTCCATTAGGTTCTGGTGTTTTCGATTCATGTGTCCAAGCGGTGATGATGTGATGCGGTGATATCCGGAAGTGTCTTCACTCACGTCACCACGTCACTGTGTAAACGACCTGCTTTCTCTGTTCTGTGAAAGAAGCATGGGACCATTCAAAGTCTACAAAACCAAGGACCCTTCGGTTCTCATTCCCTTCCCAAAAGCAATTCCTCACCATGACTGCACGCAATAGGTACCAAGGCACCTATCGAAAAGTTGTCATTGCATTTGACGTTGGAACCACCTATTCGGGCGCCTCTTACGCCATACTTGACCCTGGCCTCGTGCCGGAGGTACGAGGTGTAACAAGGTGTGCCCGAGTCCCACGATGTCGGTTAACGACTAATAGCTTATCCATGTTGCTAGGTTTCCTGCACAACAAAAAGTCGGTGGCGATTCAAAGATTCCAAGTATCATCTATTATGACAAGGCTGGCGTTGTACGTGCTGTTGGTGCTGAAGCCACGCAGGAGGCGTTTCTCGAGGAAGCCGAGGACGAAGAATATATCAAAGTCGAATGGTCAGTATGTTGCGTGCTTACGCCAGAAGCAAATTTAATGAAAACTATTACAGGTTCAAGCTCCACCTGCGGCCTAAGGCCCTAGCGGCATCACACATCACTGATGCGGATATTCCACCCCTTCCGAGAGGCAAGAAGGGCATTGACGTCCTCTCCGATTTCCTACGGTACCTATTCGAGTGTACCCGCACCTATATCATCGAATCGAATCCATCTGGGGCGACTTTCTGGGAGTCCGTGAAAGACAATGTCGAATTCGTACTGACTCACCCGAACGGCTGGGAAGGGCCGCAGCAAGCTATTATGAGGAGGGCCGCAGTCTTCGCTGGTCTTATACCGGACGCTCCCCACGGACAGGCGCGATTACAGTTTGTGACGGAAGGCGAGGCGAGTCTCCATTTCTGTATCAATAAGGGGACTTTGGGCGACCTGCGAGTTAGTTAATTTCTGTGTCTTAACATTCCTTATCGGTGCTCATCCGTTGTTCTAGCAAGGAGACGGTATCATTATCGTCGATGCGGGAGGCGGTACAGTTGACCTCAGCGCCTACGGAAAGACATCGGACGCCAACACCTTCGAAGAAATTGCCGCCACTCAATGTCTGTTTGACTGCTTACTGTCATAGCGTTTAATGTCTTACTCTTTTGCAGGTCGCCTACAAGGGTCCGTCTTCGTGGGCCGACGCGCAAGAGCCTACCTCGAAGGTGAGAACATAGAATCGTCGTCATCGGCGCGCTCACACCGCTGGTAGATGAATTGGCGGAATCGAAGTTCAAGAGCGAAGATGACATCAATCAAATTGCTGGTGTCTTTGACAAAACAACCAAACTCGGCTTCCGTAGCGACTCTGAGCCACAATTCATACGCTTCGGCAGCGCTCGGGACAGAGATCCTAGTGTTGGCATAAGGAACGGGCAGATGAGAATCGCTGGGTGCGTATATTTGGATTGTTGGTTTATATTATCCTGACTCTGAACGCCCAGGGGGACTGTGGCCAAGTTTTTCGAGCCGTCGGTTGCAGGCATCGTAGAAGCCGTGACGGATCAAATGAGGGAAGCCTCCCGGAAAGTTTCGGCAGGCATATTTTACTGCTCCTTTTACTCTTTCATCTTATTATTTGACAGACTATAGTTCTCGTGGGCGGGTTCGCAGCCAGCGATTGGCTCTTCTCCCAGCTGCAGCAAGAACTAGGATCTCGTGAACTATCTATCTGTCGCCCTGATGGACATGTGTATGTACTATCACTAGTTTGGACACTATAATTGATTATCTTCTAGGAACAAGGCCGTCGCCGATGGGGCTCTATCGTTCTATCTTGACCACTTTGTCTCCGCTCGTGTAGCCAACTTCACATACGGGATCGAATGTGTCACGGACTTCCAGCCTTCCAATTCGGATCACCTCAAGCGTTCAGCAACATTAATTCCTATGCCTTCGGGCCGGTCCGTGGTGCCACACATGTTCAGTCCTATCTTGATAAAGGTGTGAATCTTTTCAATTGGGTCTAGAACTGCGATAATCCTTTACTTCTAGGGAGCTCGTGTCCAAGAAGAGAAGGAATTCGTCCAGAGATATTGGCAAGAGGGCGCACACATCCGATCGATGGAAAGCCTTTATGTTGACCTCATGTGTTATCGTGGACCATCCCCGGCTCCTGAATGGATTGATCTCAACCCCAGTGAGTTTAAATCACTTTGTTGATATAGACGCTCTCATTGTTCGACAACTAGACATGTTTTCAACACTTTGCACGGTGCAGGCCGACACATCAGGTATAACGCAGGACCTGGCTATGGAGACGGGACGTGGTGGTCAACGCTTTTATACCATCAAATTCGACGTCGTCCTCCTTTTTGGTCTCACGGAGCTCAAGGCTCAGCTCCAGTGGGTCGAGAACGTGAGTCGCCTCCCAATGATATATTTTTCTGCTGACTGATAATGCTCTCTAACGATCTAAGGGCGAAACAAAACGGTGGGTTTGACTTTATCATGTCTGGATGATATTTTACTAATAAAATACTGTGAAAGGTGCCCTGCTGTTATCGTTTATGACGATGTCAAAGGTATGAGCTAAACGGCACCTTCTTGAACCATTCATCCGTCTTCTGTATCTCGCATCATCCATCATCCATCATTTTCATCGGCTTACAGTTATCTAAGATCTTGTAAGATCTGTCATGCGATCAATATATCTATGTCTACGAAAGTATACACGTTCAAGAAAGTAAACGTATGCGGTGAGCAGAACGAGCCTGAGCAGGTCACTCGTGTGAACAGTAATAGAATGAGAAGAAGAGCGACAACAGATTATCATTATGTATCAGCACGCATACGAGGCTTTTATACCTCTACTTTCTAGTAAGTCCTGATAGTATTACTAAGTTATAGCTAAAGCAATGATTTAGAAATGTTCAGTATAAACGCAACTTTAGACGGGTAAGGTCCGTTGACATTCGTGTACCAGGTTGCTCCGCCAATAACTCGATCCTCTGCGTCCAGCGCCAGTAGTACTAGATGGCTGGAGCCTATGGCACCGGATCGAGATCATAAGTGGATCAGCACAGAAGGTCCAACGACACCTGACGACGCCGAAGCCCAAGACTCAATTGGAGATAACGAAACGAGTGAGTTGATACTCTCCGGCCTTCGAAATCAATGCTTCTACGGCTCATGACCTGTCGCACGACTGCAATAGCGCCAGCACTGTTATCCTGAGATGATGTATAAATACTAACAACTTGAAGTGTTCGCCCTCATCTAGGTCTTAACAGTATGGTACTCCAAGACGTCGATCTCGCGCGAGAGGGGCACAAGACCTTCGTAGTATGCACTCTGGGTCTAGTCGCTATATTTCTGCTTGCCCTGCAACTTCGAAAGGCGCTAGATACCAGAGCGAAGGCAAGTTAATACGCCAGCAGGTGTCTGTGCTGACACTGTTGCAGTTGAAGCACATCCCAACGGTCGGGTCATCTGGTATTATCGCCTCTTGGATAGATGCCCTCAAGTTTGTCTTCTATGCAAGGGAAATTATTCATGAAGGTTATGTGAAGGCGCGTATCAGGTCGTGCCCTTGTAATTTAAACCAACCATTCGCGCTATAGCACTATGGATCAACCTTCAAAGTTCTACTGATGGACAAATGGATCATCGTTGTGAGCGGCGCTGAGAAACTTGAAGACATTCGAAAGTCATTGTGCGAACAACTGTCTATTATGGATGCCATCAACGATGTAATTTTTCTTTCTCTTCGTGACTTATGGTGTCTTATTCTCGCGTCAACGATTATAGCTCCTACAGATGGACCACACGATGGGCCGCTGTATCGCTGCTGATCCTTACCATATAGACGTGCTAGGAGATGCCATGACACCTAATATCCCCGCTTGCTTTGCAGACGTTCATGACGAGATCAAAGTAGCTTTCAGAGACAACATCCCAATGTTTGAAGGTATAAGGCAAGTAGCTCCTCTTTGATTCTCAGACTAATATTAGTATAGAATGGACTTCCGTCCCATTGTCCGAAGCGATACGTCAAATTGTATGCAGAGCGACCGGCAGGATATACATCGGACTTCCTATTTGTAAGTAATACATCTGTATATCTATATCAGTATGTTGCTCATGCGGATCTGTTCTCAAGGCCGTGATCGCGATTATATCAGACTGAACATCGACTTCACTAAAAGTGTTTTCCTCCATGCCTGCCTCCTCAACCATGCCCCTTCATTACTGAAATCGTGCGTCATTGGTCATCATGGCAGTATTAACAGATTGAATATAGCTGTAAGTTTTAACTAGCATCCTGGGACCCATCTTCACTCCTCGTAATCGCGCTTCAGCTCAGATTGAGAAATCTCTCGGTTCAACGATACGGGAACGACTACAGCAAGAGAGGGTCCACGGCAAAGATTGGCCGGATAAGCCGGTAAGAAAGCCGTTTATTTTACCAGGGTGCAATTCATACAGCAACAGAATGACCTTCTGTCGTGGTTTCTTGACGCCAGCAATGGTAATGAAACAAGGCGGACGATACCTGATTTGAGTTCTCGGTTGCTTTCTTTGAATATGGCAGCAATACATACGATATCCGATGTGCGTCGAATCAGCGTACATTCAAGATTAATTTCAACTAACTCGACACTTTCAGGCGTTTACTACCGCTCTGTACGCTTTAGCTGCTCATCCTGGGTGTCTTCAAGCTCTTCGATCTGAAGTAGAATCCATCATTGAAGAAGAAGGGTATACGAAAGTCGCAATGGGCAAGATGGCTCAGCTCGACAGTTTCATGATGGAAGCGTTGAGAGTCTATGGTAGTATTGGTGTTTGTGAGTTGCCAGTAGTCTGCCTTCCACATTGATCTGTTTTGACAATTATGAAAAGTTGGGTTGCGCCGTATCGCTCGGAAAGAGTTTGTATTCTCAGATGGAACGATCGTTCCCGCTGGGAGTTACATCGCTGTGCCGGCTTTCTCCGCGAATATGGATGAGGTACGTGTGTGATCTGCGCCTCTCTTTTAATTTCATCAGTGATCACTTATACACAGAGGAGCTACAAAGACCCGTTAGAATTCAAGCCATGGAGGTTCTCCGAAGGGGGAGACGATAGTAGACACCCCCAGCTGGTCTCGCCAGGTATCCATTTTATGCTTTTTGGCTATGGGAAACATCTATGGTGCGCACAATATCAGTTTCATTCATGCAGTGTCATGGAAGGCTCATTAGAACCCCACAGCCCGGGCCGTTTCTTGGCCGTTATCGAGCTGAAGATCATGATGTCGCATGTTCTTTTGAATTTTGACGTGAAGATGGACAAGGTTCCTCCACCCACCTGGATTTCTGAATTTGTTTCTATCGGGAGGAGTAACGTACTATTGAGGAAACGTGTGCGTACGCCGTAGCGGCGAACACGCGTCTCGTTGAAGGCGAAAGTCAATGCTGTACACCACGTAGAAGATAAAGAGTCGCATTACTCATATCAATTCAGTCGCGACGTGACTTTCTCTGTACCTCAGAATTGATTCCGCTGTCAACGACTTCAAACTTGATATAGGAGCACGAAACTGCACCTGGCAGGTCTGGTTCTATGCCCCGGAAGAGAAGTTTCCATTCGGGCAACATGTATCCTTTGTTACTCTATCTTATCATTTGAAATTTCATCTGTGATTTCACCGTCCGTGTATTATTTATTTTTGAATATTGATCTATCATCCCGATGGGCATGCGTACATGTTTCCGTGTCCTTCTACCTGTATACGCATGTGATTCCAAAGATGATATTTATATCAAGTCCAAAGGCCCGGTAGTGGGCTTTGATCTCACGTATGTGTCATGTCTCACCCGACTCGCGACTGTTTTGGAATCACGAGACCGTGTCTGCCGGGCCTTTAGTAATACTCGTCCTCAAGACACGAGTCATAAAAACCCCATTTTGAGGGAAATTCTCGACTGTCTGTCGAAATATTTTCCCTAGTATTCACACGTTCACATACCAGAGTTAAGAGATGAAGCCTTACCCTCGGCACTGGAAAAACGTGAGTTTCAATACACATCTGGCGCGGTATTCATTTCATCGAACTCGACGGAGGTACATTTGACGATATTACTATGGCTGCATATAATTGATTAGTGATTAATGATGATTCCACTGAGTTTTCAATAGGGTCACTTACACATGTACCCGCAATACCACCAGAAGACTTGAACGAGACCGGATATTCTCCCATCAAAAGTTGCTACCAGCTTGACGGGTATCGGCTCAATGGGATCGGAGAGCATGACAGACGAAGGAACGACTTCGATCATTCGCTCCAGGACGTCCTTGCAGGTAACCGTAAAAGACTCGTCGTCTGGTATCAACTGCATCGTCACATTACCATTAATAAAATCGTTAGAGCCGTCGTTACCAGTGATATCGGGAAGTCGACTCCATGTACACCGCCCAAGGCTGCATGAATAACCGCTGAGTTATAAAGACTTCTAGGAGAGAAATATGGCTACCAATTATGTTCACTGGCTACTATTTGAATCATCTCCGTTGTATTGAATCCTGCAGACGCCAAGTGTGCCACAGAACAGTAGCCAAGTTATCAGTTGGTACAGGAACGCCTAGAGGCCCGGTGCTGGTGGCATCAATACGGCCCCACGCATAGCAATACGCGGTCCACTACAACTGCCGACGGCATGGTAAACGGTCAGAGCAAAGAGGTTGTAAATTACCATAAAATTCATGGTCACATTGAAGGCTGCTCCCGGGTTCTCTGGTCGGTCCATCTCAAACATGATGGACACTTCCATTCCACTGTTTGCATGGGTCACATCGTGCGTTATCATGCCATGGAACAGTCCAGACCTGAAAAGTAATAGGAACAGAGGTGCTAGAAAATTGGTAACCATATCCATTCGGCTGGAGCTTGTCTCCCCGATCCTCCACTAGAAATGCTACAAGGACTCACCCTATCAATAACACTAAACCTACGATATCCATACTGTTGATAGATTGGACGAGGCTTCCAAGTAGTTAATGTTTGAAGGACAAGTATAGGCGTACGATCAGTACGACCGAGAAGACTAGCAGAAGTTCAGTGGTACACATAGTGTTATCGTAATAGTGCGAGGAGCGCGAGACTTTGAAAAGCCCAGAGAGGTGTAGCGCATGACGAGTAGCGAAACGAAACTTCTGGCGGAATGTGAAGTGAAGAAGCCCAAAAATCAACGGCAGAATAAGCCCGTTCATAGCAACCGCTGAGTTGGAGAAAGGCTACAGCCAATCCGAGGTCATTCAATGGTAAAGCGAGCGTGCCGAACGTAATGGCGGCCTTCGACAAACGAGGTGGTACGAAAAGAAGGCCCAAAGGAGCCACGCCCGATTACCGTTTAAACTCCCGGCGTTTGCCGATTATTTAATGCTTCCAGCCCAGCATGTGCAGCAACTCAAGCTCATGAAGTCTTTTAATTACCGACGACGTGATTGTAGGACGCAAAATAAATGTATTTCAGGAGTTTACTACGCCTGCCAAATTGCTCATCAGTAACTCGTACATTGATTATCACATGAATTCCACTTACGCATGTACCAGGTAAGCCTCCAGAGGATTTAAACGAATCTGAGTACCCCCCTACCGTCATATCAAACGTCGTCGACCACGAAGAGATCGGAAGACTGAAATGGCCTGTATATAGTGTGAAGCCATCATACGCGTCCGTGTTCCAGACCTCCATCGCAGAAGACTGCACAGCTAACGAAGGGACAGGTATGCCAATGCGCTCTGTCTTCAGTACAACATCAAAGGAAGGGTTTGTCAGTGACGCTTCGTTTCGGACCTGCGCAAATGTCATTCCCAAGAAACACTGAAATATAGAAAGAGCACTTACTGCTGCAACCGCCGTCAGGTTCCAGTTGCCATTTGCGTCTGTCTCTTGGACCAGACAGGAATGATCCTGCAGGAAAACAATGTTGTCTTGTATGGGATACCCAGAACCACCATTATCGTACATCTCCTCTCCGCCAGAGGATGGGAGAACAGATATATTGAAGGAGGAGATGCCATTAGGCACCGGAGCTGAAAACGCATAGAACTATCATGCCCCGTTAGCCACAGGTACGGAGTACAAATATACAGAGAACATACCCTAAACTCAGCGTCGAAGCCGTATCCAGTAGAATATGTTATCGCAGACGTGGAGATCGTGTTGTTGGAGGGAATGTTCCCACCGTGATCGGCGTAATGTAGCTGGACTGTCAGGTCCGTGTCGTTTCGGTTCGATATCAGAACGCGAATCTCCCCGGTAAACGTGAGGGTCCCGTTGGAGTCAAACGTCATCTGAGTCGCTACAGGCTTGATGGGAATCGGGTCGATGATTTCGCATAGCGTGACGGAAGAGGGAACGACTTCAATCATTCGCTGAAGTATAGTTTGGCAGGTGTTTGTGAATGTGTTCGCATCCGACATTGATTTCACCGTCGCATTACCATCCGCCCCGAATACGAGTAGATCAGAGTTAGAGCCTTCTGGTCCGACGACTAGGGGGTTCTCGGTGGTGTCATTGAGGTAGTCGGTGGCGATTGCAGAGTCGAAAGAACTGAAAGAGCTATCGAAGTGGACGAAATTGGTAGAGCTATTGTCTCCAGTGATATCGGGAAAGTCGACGCCGTGAACACCACCCAAAGCTGAGTGATAATTGAGACATGAAGGCTCCGAGGAGAAAGAAAAAGTCGACTCACTATGTCCGCAGGCGACCATTTGAATCATTTCCGTTGTATTGAAACCTGCCGTTGCGAACTGGGAGACAATAGTGTCTAGATCATCGGTAGGTTCGGGGACTCCTGCGAGGCCAGCACTAGTAGCGTCAATACGGCCTCCCCTCATAGCGATACGTGGACCACCGCAGGACCTGACGGAAACGTGCACTCCGAGAGCAAAAAGGTCGGCCATGGAGGTCTGTATGTTATAGAAATTGATCAAAAAATTCATCGTCGCATTGAATGCTGATCCTGGGTTCTCTGGTCGGTCCATCTCGAACATGATTGATGCGTCCATCCCACCGGTTCCTTCAGCAGCATTGTGGGTTATCATGTCGTGGAATGCAGTCCGGACCTGTGAGTTAGTAAGACCGAGTTTCAGTATGACAGGAAAGGGTAAACACACCCATTCTGCAGCTGCTTGCCTCCATGCTCCATCGCTCGAAAAACTGCAAGGTGACACTCCGTCGATAATGCCAAATCGACGGTACCCTGCCTGTTGATACATGACGCCTTCCAGGTAATCAATGTTCGAAGGCCATGTGTACGCATACAACCCAGTTAAAAAGGTCAAGAAGACCAGTGAATGTCCAAGGGTGGGCATTGTGTTGCAATGAAGAGTGGGCAAGACTGTCGCGAAGCATTATAAGGCCGGGGATGGTGGCCATAGCGCATGGTAATTGACAAGACGAAACTTCGGTGAAATGAGAAGCCCGCACGTGTAGCGAAGCCCAAGGCCGTCAACGGCGGAATAAGCCCTTGGTGGAAGCCGCTCCTGACATCGCAGAGACCACTGCAACCAATCCAAGTCGCTGAATTGTTAACCGAGCCTAAGGGCCGCCTTCATGAAGCTCTGCCAAGATTTGATCCCATACTTCCGGTTGGCTAGGCATTCGAAGAGTGGCAAACTTTTGAGAGAATTTTCAAGCAGAGCAGCCTGTACATAGCCAAAGCGGAGCATTAAAAGAGGACGACAACGACGAACAGGCGACATGACGGTGGAAGGCATGAAGATATTTACCTACAATCCTGCAAAAGGTATTTCAGCTTAGACTGACGTCATCATCACTTTACTTACGTGACCACTGGCGGCGCGTCCTCCGTTCCACCAGTCTCATGAAAATTTCAAGCGGCTTCTCAGTCGCCGGTGGAGCTTGTGTACCGTGTTGGTTTACCTACAAGGGATCGTCTTGCATATATTCTGAGCTGGTAGATATCGTCGCGAGCCACGTTTTCCACCTTAATTCGACCTCAATTGAAGCTTCCTTTTAACACAGTTAAAAATGATTCGACTTGTCGCATTATCTTCCTCTCTGTCATGACTCAAAAATATCTCTCAGTCTCTGAAGTACTTACCCTTTCTTTTGGAAACGCTGGGTGGCATGCGGAGCCCAAGTTATTGTCGAATGTGCTTGCCACCTAGACTCAAATCCAACTTCGATCATCATTTGGAATCGGAGACTTTCCTATTCTGCAGAACTTTCTCGGCCACATAAGATTGACGGGGTGCACACAACTGGATATGATCCGATGCGACACATCGTCGACTTTGCCCACGGATATGAACAAATTTTCGGTAGGCGGCAATCTCTCACCGGAAGTCCGGTGGTTTATGCTGGTTTCCCCCAGCTAAATCCATTGATTGCATTTACGATATTCAGCAACACATACAATTATGGTACCCCCGCACGGTGCACCATTTTCACTGCACACAACGCGAAAGAAGCCATCAATACGACAAGAAGACCAGAGAAACACATCAGCCCGGCCACCATTACCCTAGCATGGACCCAATCCAAGCGCGTGCTTCCTTATTTCACGATTACACCCACCACAACGTTAGCTGTCATAGTCGCGACCACCACCGCAAAGAAAAAGACTGGGAAGGCGACCACATAGCACGTTTTCCGGACCCTAGTCGAGACAGTATACACAGGAATAGTCGCCTGTGAAACAATCCAAATAAGCAGGGGCCGGGCCAGACGGGACCCAATATCAAGGTCGCCAGCGCGCAAGCCGTAAAGAATGCAGAGGAATCTTGGAGGAATCCATTGGGGAAGGGGCGGGGGACGTGATGAAGTACCCGAACAAAGAGAACGTCGCGGTCGAGAACATGTACATGACCCAAAGTGCGAGAATATTGAGGAAGATGGCGCCGTAGTAAACCCACCTCATTGACTGTGGCGAGCTAGAATATAGTCTGAGAACGGCATAGAGAAGTTGCGGTTCTGCACGAAATTCAAAACAGCTTTGCACAAATCTTCTTTATCTCTTCAACAATGCTGCAAAACTTTCTCTCTCCCACATCATCTAGGACGCCATAGTCCCACCTCTTCTCTCGTGCGTTATCGCTCATGGCGAGAAATAGCGAGGGGCTCAATCTCCGCCTCCTGGTCTCGCGTGTCTAGTTAAAAGCCAAGTCGTGTCCCGACAGCACTAACTGCGGGAAACCTTGGTATGAGACAATAGGCTGTATAGTTTGATGATGTGTATACAATGAAATTTGAGGGACAACACGACTTGCCGCACAAATCGCTAATGCGCCGCCTGATTTGGCCGTCAGCCTCGCCACGCGATGAGATCAATCTCAAAGCCTCCGGGCTTTTCAGCTCCAAGATAAAAACGAGCACGTTCGAGAGCATGGTTTCGAACGTTACTATCCAGTTGGATGAGTCTTGAGAGCAAGGTTGCAAACTACTGCGAGACAACAGTGTAGGGACTGTCAATGGGGGAAAGTTAATTGAGGAGCTTGTTGTAGGGCCCGTTAAAATCATTTCCAGCAGGATTAGGTCGAACGGATTGAAATTGACGGAGTACAGGGTCTGGCCAGGTCATGGTTGGTGTGCGAGGCAAGGTAAAAGAGCGAATTTGTGGTGTCGGCACTTTCCGCCCGAAAATGTCCGGGTCAGTTTTCAGACTTTCCCCTGAAATAAAGTACGGGAACAAGTTTTTATGCCGTATACCTAACCCTAGAAACACAATTCTCGATAGTGCGTAGACAGGAGCAGTCATCGTCAGCACCGAAAGCGAAGCAACGAGAGACCAAAACGTCGCAGCACGCAGTCAAAACGAGCTGAGCGTGGTGGCAGTCTGAGTGGACCTCAACACTGTCACAGGAACGCAAGCAATAAGACACCACTCTGGCGCAACACACCGTTAGAAAATGGTGCGGCGGCAGGAGCAATCTCCATCATCACTACCGAAACCAGAGCAGCAGAATACAACTCTAGGGACAGAGACAAAAGGATGGTGGTCAAGATGGCGGCGGTTGATGAAAGACGGACCCTGGCACAAGACACCACAGTTATCTGAAATAAATTATTTAGAATACAGCCCCAATAATCTCAAGCAAATCCACTTCGCTTGGTGGATATCTGTTGAAGCATCTATCTGGGGCACTCTTTTGATCCATGTAACGTATCACGACGTTAATATCCAAGAAAAAGAAATATTTTAATACGAAAGTTTGTGCATCCTGAGACGGCGTTTAGACTAGATGAGATATATTAAGTTTGCGCGCCACTCGTACATTTGTAATCTAGAAATGTATACAGACATCATACACATACACTGTAATCGCAAGATGAACGAGGCTTCAAAGGTCTCGGTCGTATACGACCCGAGCAGGACCACTAGGGCGGGGAGATGAGTAAGGGGGCATCATAAAAGGACAACTTATTTACCGCTTTTCGACACCCTATAACAAGTAATGAATACGCGATGCACAATACTGCAAATCAAATAAACACTTACATTTTCTTTCCAACAGATCTGAGCTTTTAATTCGGGTTTTCCGAACAGCAGAATGATATCAAATTTGAGGGTAAAGTAGCTGTTGCCATCGGGTCTTCTCAGAAGTTTTAGCCCTTTTGCAGCTTCACGAGTATCCGCAGTAACACTGCATAGGACAGGATACATATCTGAAACAGTTAACAAAATCTCAGAAAGGTTTCTTGTAGGTGGAACCAGACCAACCGGGCTCGACATCTATCCACTGAGGGTCTTTGGTAGATCCACGGTAATAGAGAATATCGGCTGAAATATTTGAAAGCATGGACAACTGTTTACGGGTCCTGTGTTATGGGCGGCGGAATTCGGTTTCATCGTGAACATGAATATTCTGTTTGATGTTAACCGGACAAAGAACCACAGATATCAGACAAGCATACCTGCCTTATGTAATATTGTATCGAACCTATTTCGTATCCGAAGGTCACCACTGGCATCAATGTATGCTTTGTCTTTTGGAAGAAGACATCCTTTGCTACCGTGTGACTCGAAAGAATCCTTGTTGGATGGATAAAGAAAGTGGTTTGTGGTTCTCATGAATTCTCTCAGTAGATGAGATGTACCCAACACTGTGCTTTGTCACAGCTGATATACGCCAGGCTGCAAAAGGATTGTTCCTCAAACGAAGGGCAGGTGGAAAGTCGTATTATGACTTTCATACGACATTGTCCTCATGTTTGGCCGCACGGAACTGAAAGCACAGATTCGTTGGTGGGAAAATATGAGTTCTTTCATCCATTTGCTGTCTGAGTACACTTTTGACTCAAACTGGGTCAGGGCGTTGAGAAGAGGTGAAGATTTCAGCTTTTTGGTTCGATTATTGTACTGATCTTTTTATAGAGGCCCTGCGCGTATCGTATATGAGCGAAATTTATGATTACTATGTGAGTGTCGTCACCTTGCCTAGGCGAAGCTTTGTACTGATCATCTTCTTGTCTGACAGCTTAGATTTGTTATGGGGGTGTTTAAGAGTCTAGATTAATTCACGTACTCTACTTACATGTATATTATAACCATAGGGCTATGTCAATCTCAAGCCTTCACATGCTAGAACATGTGCCACTTATTGTCCTAGTTTTGCGGCATGTATTGTAGGTATCACTCGCAAACGTAAGTGGTAAAATATCAAGATGCCATTGAGATGGTTTGGGGTTCCATGCCGCCAATACCGTCATTCTGATGTCCCGCACATTGTCTGATGATGTGTCTTCGCTGTATGCCTTCAAAAGTTCAGTGGTACACACTACAGCACCTCCCATCGGACGCCATCTATCCAGATCCACAAGACGGAGCAAAGATGTTTAAAATATTCACTCTCCGTAGAAGAGGTAGGTACACCAGTTCCCAGCATAAATGACATTAGCTTGCTCCCATATATGGGAGACGAACGGTTACAGATCTAGATAGAACCCTCCGATGCTACAAAAAAAGCCTGCGTTCATTTGAGGTCGTTCGACGATAAAGGAAAGAAGGCCAAAATTTTGTTGAAGGCAGGGGTATTCATTCCTTCAGCGCTGGCGTAGCTTTTTCATTCTATAGCGCCAATATCAACTATAGTGAAATCCGTCTATCCGGTGTCACTGAAGCAGCTGCAGAATACCAAACCTTGCCGAGACGAAACATCTAGTCGCCTAGTTATAGTTGTCAGGCACTAGTACTCACGCGGCATTGCTCATGTGTTTACCGTAAGAATTGTATGAGACATACGAGCACTACCGACATTTTATAAGATATAGCTCTGTGATGCATCGAGCCAAGATTGGAAGAAGCGCATAAATTTCAACGACTCAGCATGAGAATGTAAGACTGAGTAAGCAGAAACTCATAAAGACCTTACATTTTCGAACTTCGAGAAGTATTGAAGTACCGAAGAGATTCAAAGATCACGATCGTATACTATTTGAGCTGGGCCCCTAGTCAACGTAGAAATTAGGAACAGTGATCTGGAGCAAAATGTCCCTACCTTTTCTCTGCGCCCTGTCAGATGGTAATTCGTATTGAGGGGAAATAGGTGAAGTTGTGGCAAATGAACTCACGTTTTCCTTCCAACAAATCTGCGCTTTAAGCTCGGTGCGCCCAACGAAGATGACAATATCGTAGTTGAAGCAGTAGTAAATCCCGCCGCCCTTCCGGGGTAAAGCCTCGAGCACCTTGGCGGCTATGCTAGTATTAGCTGTTATAGTAAATAGGACAGGGTAATTATCTGGTGAAGCATAGTGAATGTGCTATCCATCAGCTCAGAAGACCCGGCTCCCGAGAGCAGTCGCACCTGGTTCTCTATCCATCCAAAGAGGGTCAGGTCTCTGTCCATGATAACAAAGTATACCGACTCGGATCGAATTTGCTGCTGACGGGCTCTGGAAAAGTGGTTATAAGAAGCGCGAAATTCTTGTGTATCCAAGACTCGGCTATCCTGTTCGAGAGAGTTAGTGGTGTGGCATTCTGGAGGAGGAAATTACACGCTTTGGGCAATATTATATTGTACTGCCCTGCCAGCGCCTCCTCGCCATTAGGGAGTATGTAAATTTGGCTTTTGCGACGAGCATGTTCAGGGTCAGATGGGTTTAAAGCGGGTGTGCACTCTCGTGCCATAATTATACTGGACACCCTTGCGGAGACAATGTTATAAATGTAGAACGATACAGCGCCATCAGCGACCGCTTTGTTCCTAATCAGTTTTATGTATAAATATCAAAGAAAAAACCAGGGAGACTTGGAAGCAAGGGCACTTACACGTGACTATCTGGTCGAGAAAAGGATAATCCGGACGGTTCTACTTGTTGCCGCATCTTGAGGAATAACCAAGTGTTGGCAGCAAAACCCCCCACGAGAAAAATGGACTAGAACAGTGTCTTAATCTCAAGCAGCGAAGATGGAAAGAGATCTTACCGAAACAAAACTTCCTCGCGTGCGAACGCTGGTTATCAATCCCTCTGATGATCGACGAGACCGAAGGTTCAAAAAAGCTGGCAACCTCGGAACTAGGATTTCAAAGCTTGGGGTGAACAACAATGCCAAGTCCCGAGAGAGATAACGGACCCCTGATAGCTTCAGTTGTCCGGAGCGAATGTCCAGTCGAGGATCCGTATCTCTCATCGTCCCAAACTTGATGTAAGCCGGCTCATTGGCGTTCCTGAAGCGATGCTTTGTGGTCTTGTCAAAACAGTCTGCGATGAGCTCCACTTCTCCTTCATATTGAGAGCCTTTAGTTTCTCTGCAACTTTTTTAGAACAAGGAGATACATCGATACAAGTGACCTACTTTTCAGGAATAATTCCGCACGGCGTGTGACAAAAGTAGAAACCAGCGAAATACCTAGTGGAGGTGAGCTTCAGTACAAAGAATAAAGGATGAGGTACAAACATGCAGGGGCGACTATTTCTTCAAATGACGAACCATCGGTGCTACTCGAGGAAGAGTACGAGAGTAAGTACTGATATCCACAGTGCCCCCGCCGGCATCTACAATCAGAACACCTTCCCCATCCTTAGTGTGTAAGCAGTAAGCAGAAGAATGTAGAATATATTACACTTACTCTTATATATGATGAGAGACCATGATCTATACAGAAGTGAAGACTCGCCTCGCCTTCTGTCACGAAGTGGATTTTCTCGTGGCCTTGGTCGTTTATCGGGAATCAGCCCGCATAAACAGCGGCCCGACGCAGTTTCTTTTGCTGTACTCCCTCCCAACCATTAGGATGGCTCAGAATGAATTCGATACGATCTTGGACAGAACTTAAAAGATCCGTGCCGTTTTGGTGAGACTCTTGTATAAATGTCAGGGTGCAATCGACCAAGTACGCATAAAAATCGCCCGAAGACTTCGATAATGTCTTTCCCAGGTGGAAGAGGCCAGGATAGCTTCATTTATTTCCTTTGTGTGAGCCCATTTTGGACGCAGGTGTAGTTTGAATCTGCTGGATACCTTAGATTTACAAAGACCAAGGAAACCTTACTGTACCTGGAGTAGTATTTGACCCATCCCTCATCCTCAGCGGATCTTATCACGCTTTCATCAAGGGCCTCGGCGCCCCGCTGCCTTGAGATCCCCAGACTGATCATAATATAAGATCGTCGGAATCTTTGCGTCGCCGCCGGCGTTCTCCTGTGCGGGAATCTAGGTTCAGAGTACAGTAATCATTTGTATTTAGGGGAAAGAAAAATGAGAGGGTTGCCTTGTGACGCCCTTGATTTCTGGAACGATCCCAGGATCTAAGATACTTGTGCAACCAACGTAAGATTATGAGCGGACATGAAAGGAATTTGATGGTGTACCTGTATGATACTCCACTGAAAGTAGTGCCCAAGTCCAATGCTATGACCAACTTCTGACGAGGACCTTGATACGGCTGCCAAGACATGTTCGCGACGATATTTTGAAGTGGAATGCTGCAACGTCGTGGATCAAAAGATGGAGGGATAGGATAATCCGGACCGGGGCCGTGCGACTATGAATCAGCCTTCGTATCTTCCACTTTACCGGCGTCAACTCTTTCGTTCGCCTAGTTCTTCGAAGACCGACCGGTGAGCACGGTCTTATACTTATTATGAATTATGCGCATCCCCGGCCTTTGCTCATTTTCGTGTTACCTTCGTTGTAGCACTGCCCTATTGTCGTTGAATCTCCCCTTTCACTTACCGTGGCATCAGCTGTGATTCCAATGAAAGGCTTGGTACTACGCAAACACCTAGATCGGACAAGTGAGTCTTCAGACTCAAAACGTGGACGTGACGGTTAGAGTTTTTCAACGTCGACCTTAATCATCAGGCTAACATTGAGGCTCTCACAGAACGCAATCACCCTGTAGATCCACCCCCCGTCGAAGAGGGCATGATAGTTCCTGACACGGAGGGCGGTACTTTTTCTTCTGCGACTTTGAGTGCAGGCATGAGTGCTCCGGTCCCAGCCAAGGCCGAGAAAGAACTACACGCTGAGAAGAGTCAGGATCCGCTTATATTGACGAGAGGAAAGGATACAGGAAGGCAGTACCTCAAGGGTGAGATGCAGGAGAAGCAATCAGGAGAGCAATCTTGGTCTTCCAGAGAGGTATGAATTCTTACAATATTAGGACGATTGGCTCACGAGGGAAAGGCAGCGACCAGAGACCTACAGGAGTCGTTACTTCAAATCCAATCAGATAGAGATCGTCTCCGGCGCGAAAACGACGGGCTCTTGAGGGAGCTGCACCGGATCCGTGAAATACTCAATGCTCAACATATCCAGCATCAGGAGGATCGTCGTCTTCTTGACAGCCGAGGCAAGGAGCTAGAGAGTACACGCCCTTTCCTGGACAAGGCAGATACATATTCTTTTGCCGACATCAAGTCAATGATGGAATCACTGAACTCAGAAGTCCATCAACTGGCTGCCTACATGTCTGATACGCTGACCGACAATGGGGAAACGAGTCGAGATAACTGATGAGGAAACCAACCATGCGATGATGATGAACGAGTAAAACGCTACCTCGATGATCTCATTCTTGCGCATTTGATGCGCAGAGACGCAAATGCTGTGGGACAAAATGGCTTCCTGCAGGTCGCTTTTCAAGCGGCGTTGCTGTTTGAATGCAGTAATTACCTCCGACTCTGGGATTTAGATCCCCTAGAAAGCAAGATGTTGTACGAGTTGTATGCAAGGGTCCAGGAGTCCAGTGAGTTGTATGTATACTATATTTTCATTATTCATATAGTTCCCGGTTGTAGAACCGACTGCGGTAGCTGGAAGATGGAGATCCTTGACGATCGCAATGAGCAAATATCACTCATCTCTGAGGGCAGAACAGTATCTATTCCATCGCCTCGGACATCAGCTCGAGAAAGCTCTACTTTTAGGAGGATGGGTCATTCCAAACAAGCCGGAGGCACTGCGGCATGCTTTTGGTGAACGGATCATGGAAATTGCAAAGTTGACGATCAAGATGGATAGAGCGATTAAGGAAGGCACCACTTCGCATGATTTGGACGCCCACTTCGTGAGTCCTGGAGAGAAGTATGATTCTGGAACAATGGACGGGGCCTACGGAAACCCAAAAACGGACGAAGCCGTTTCGTGCACGTGTGAGCTTGGGTTGAAGTCGTTTGATGATAAAGGAAAGGTCCGACTTTTGTTGAAGGCAGGAATAGTCGTTCCGTCAGCGCTGGCGTAGCCGTGTTCATTCCCGTAATGTTGGAAAATATCAATTGCATGTCTTTTATCTGGTTGAAGCGCTAACAGACCGTTTAAACCTCAGAGTTGCTGCCCACCTTGCATTATCTCGCCTCGACTCCTCCAGGGACCCTGTTCATAGCGACTCCTAGACTAAGAATGTGAAAACCGATGATAGGTAAGTTGAATGAAAAAGGAACTTACCAAGTCCTCCTACGCTGTCGCTGAGTCGCTCGCTCTAGGAGTCGTCGTACGGAACACCCAATTGCTTGTTGGAAACCCCAACTAAGAAAGCGAACAACTTTTAAGTAAAAGATGAACTAGAGGTGAACATGAATCCACTCGCCAAGAATAAATCCGACTCGTTCATCGGTCTTTTGAATCTCCGTACCGGAACGAGAAAAGCTCCATAACCCCGATCGTCTTTCAAATTAATCAATTGACGTGCAATTGAACATAATATTGGGACCTCCAGTTATCACCTCGTTGGTCAAAATGTTCACAAGCCGGAAGCTAAGGCACATGTTGAATTCAGTAATGGAGTGGACGGACACAATGAATCCGGCCCTTGAGTTACGGAAGGGTAATAACCACCCAGATCAAGGTACTGGGACCGTGATGCGGAAGGTTCATAAGAAACGAGATCGGCGTGCTTGTATGTGATATAAGTGAAACTTTGTCTAAAGATAGAGCTCAAACTAGCCTCGTTCTTTAGACTGCGACTCATGGTCGCTGCTGTTGTGATGAGGAAAGATCCTTGCACATTCACAGTCGTCACAATGGAGTAACGTTCATATTGATTAATGAATGCCGCGTGTCCTAGAGAAACATGAGGAATGCACGTCAAGTATTTCATGGGAAGACTGCCTGTGATCTCCTTTCTTTGACCCGTTAAATGACACACCTCTTAAAGTGCTTTAGCCTCCTCCCGCTACCGAACCTCTCTCCACCATGTCAGACAACCAAGCGGCACTTGCTTGTAATGATCACGATGCTCTAGGAAGCACCCAGAAGAATAATGCAGTGGACATGCCAAGCGAGGGATCCACGTGGCAGAAAAAACTCACTTCATATCGATGATGGGATCCAATCTTGGGACGGCATGTTCGACGAAGGTGCACTTCAGAGGGATACGATGATCTAGCTGACAGCGACGACGAATTTGTAATGGTTTTGAAAGACTCTAACGAGGTAAGGCATCGTTATACTGGGCTGGGTTCGATTCCCGTTTGACTCCAAGCTATAGAGTGTATCTAAGAAAGAAGTGAAAAGCGCAAAGACACCGACTGGGGGGAGTGACTCAGGTGCAGAAGAGCGCCGTCGTGAGAATGCGAGGATTGAGGACGGAGCTGTCCACAGTTCAAAAACAGCTCAAATACTCGGGATTAAAGAGCTGCGAGGTGTGCAGGACCTTTTGGATGTCAGGACGAGGGAGCTACAGGACGCCCGGACATTCTTGGATACCGGTGATTTGGTATCTGGGAAGATATCATATCGATGGCAGAGGCGTTGAATGCAGAGATCTTCCAGACGGCCGCATATATGGCGGATTCCTCGGTGTTTGGGGCGAAGTGCAGACTCGTGGATACTGGGGAGCTAGACCCCTGTGGCTCGGCGCTGACTTCGTCGAGATTTTGCGGTCGGGAAGGGAAGAAACACTGAAGCGCGAGTTCAATGTGTTCAGGTCGCACTTCAGGCGTCGCTCGTTCGATCCTGTATGGCTACCATCGCGATGTGGCATCCCGATCCGAACATTGATGAAAAACTCCGTCTGCTGTACTCGATGATTCGGAAAAACTAGTACGTTCACTAATATACATGACAGCAAGGGTCTTGACCTTGCTATTTAGGTTTGGCACCTGTCGCGGGCCGGTGGCGTATGATGACTCGATCCAAATCGAAGTACTCGACACCAGAGGAGACTGAAAAGCCGTATATACCTTGGATGGTTAGGAAGGCAATTCTGGTATTGCTCCTGGCAGGATGGGATTCTGATGGAACGAAACTTGGGAAGCATGCGTGGACACAGTCATGGAAAAATACGGGAGGAGGATACGGGATATCGTCATGCTGATGACGAGGTTGGATAAGGCGATACACGAAAGCATCGTTTCGAAAGACATTGTCGTCTGCATCGCAGCTAGCGCAGCTGGCAAAAAACCAGCCACAGTACGATCCTGGCGCTATGGAGAACGCTGATGGACCTGCTGAGAAAGTGCAGCCGTCCGATCGTGTTATGTGCACGTCCGATCTTGGGCTGAAGGTAACGGAAGCATGCGAAGACGGAACCTCCGAGGGAGAAGCATACTTATTGAAACCGAAGGTAGTACTGCGATCTTCATTGGCGTAAAAACACTAGTCATAGAGGATATTAATTACTGTACGGACTTTACACTGGTCTTGACGCTTACCAATAAATCATTTCCCGACAGCGAGAAGTATCGATTAATCTTCGCCGTAGCGGTTTGGCTGAGTGGCGGCACGAAGGGCCAAATGCATGTTCGAGATCGATCCTGGCTTGACATGCATTCGCCTCACCGACAACTTCCCTCAAATACAGGACCGTTGATTCAACTTAGCTGAGGAAAACCCATTCGTACTACGCGTACTACTAGGAATGTCCTTCAAGTATGAAGACTTAGCATCCGACGTGCCATGCTCCTTGTGTCGATGTTAGCTCCCGCCGGCGGAGCGATAGTCTTGTCAGGCTTGGCATGGTATGGGTACAAACATTTCGCATTTACGCTCGAAGAAAATCGGAAGGAGTTTGTCGGTGTTGAGATCGGCCCTGGCGCAGAGAGATGCAGAGGTCATATCGTTGCGAAAGGCGCTTTCTGAGCCAACGCAACAGGTTAGCATTATCTAGCGCGCAAAGGGAATGGGAAAGACTGACGCTTGTCCCACAGCCACAGAAAGTAGCCACTCCAACCGACAACAACACCAACACCAACACCACCATTGCGGAAGGATAGCGCCCGAAGTACAAGCGTTGAGACGGCGCGATTTCGGATCAGAACAAAGTAACTAGAGGAATTCCGTGCTCACAAACCGTGCACTGACCCTCGAAGTTCACGCGGGACGAGAGGAACTGCGCGATCTCGGGATCAAGCTCCAGCAGAGCGACAAGTTTGTCGAGGGCACGAGCCGAGGAGTTGCAGGTTGCTCAGATGTACTTGAGCACAGCAGACCAATTCTCTGGTTTCGAAATTGTCCAAGCTGTGGAGGCACTAAACGAGGAGATCTCTGGACCGCTGCGACGCTCGCAGATATCTACGAGCAAGTAAAGCGAGCAACCGATAAGCCTTCCGCAGAAGTTCCCTATAAGGCATGTTGCTGATATCTAGGGGATACGATGGCTAGATTCATCAAGTCCAATCCGCAATACGAAGTACTTCAGGTTGCTTTTTAGTGCTGCCATTTGCGCGCATGCGGGGGCGATGGTAATGTCATGGTGCCTACGGAGAGATCCTGGAAGAGAAGAGGGCTGGAACGAAGTATATGACCGGATACGGCAGTCAGGTAGGGTCATTTTCCCTTTAAGGTTGACGTCCACCTAACTCTTGCGCAGAGAAGCAAGCTATCGCCGGGAAGTGGCGAGCCCTTACTCAGAAGGCTATAGAACCCCCATCTAAGCACGACGAGGCCGAAATACAGACCGTCCTTGAGGAGACACTCGCTAACATCCTCACTATTGCCGGTTTTGATCCAGGCGACAATAAACTTGCGGACACGTTAGTAGGCTCAGGGATAGCAAAGAGGTTGATGGAGTGCGTTTCTGCACGACAGGGTGTTACGTCGTGCGAAATGGAGCCAGTGTACGTTGCGCCAGGCCTGCTGTTTAATTCCGACGCGATGGAGGACGCCCTGAGTCGAGGAGATTTGAAGGGGCAAGACGGCGAAATGCAAATATGTTCCACCACGGAACTGGGCCTTGCCGCAATTGAAGGTTGGGAACTCGAAGAGCCGGAAAGCAGCCTAAAAATCTTGAAGAAGGCTAAAGTGATCCTCCTGTCCGGACTGAACGATATTGTGGCGTAGTAATAGTCCAGTGACATGTATCCTTACCTGCACAGTAAATAGTATTTAGTCACCCTTGACAGCGAGTATTTTGTGATTTTTTGTACGTACCAGCAGACATTGTCAATCGATAGAAGACAGAAATGAATTAGTCGGTGTGGGTCACCTGATACGAGTCCTATGCATTTTTCTTCTTTCCATCTATGAGTTGTAGAAACTTATTGTCCGTACTACACTGCTCGTCAATCTCCTCGGGCTATGTCTCCCGCGTAACACATATGCTAGAGGGAAAATAGTCAGACCAAAGGCAGCAGGGTTTGAAATTTTTTGGTTGCAAGCTTAGCGTGTACTTCGTCTACAAGTTCAATGGCGGAGTCGGATAAACGTCTAGATGTCAAATAACGGTGTGCCAACGTCGCGGCCGAAATCAAAGCAGGGTCCACATGACACCCGGGCCACGTTGGCCCTCATACTTTCCCGAATTCCAAAAAGAATGCTGATCGTCTCCGATAACGTGGGCTTGTTTACAGTGACTTGAGCGAACGTCGCAAAGGGATGTAGCTCCAGCGAAGTTGACGACTGTGGATTCCGTATCGGTTGCTTGTGATGCGTTATCAGAAGATGTCGGCGAATCAGCTGCCTGGGATTAGGGTGTGATGGCGGAGGGACCTCGGACAATAAGTAGGCAAAGGTGATTGTAGCGGTACCGTGACCTACGATTTCTGAGCATCTGCACACTGTATGAATCGCCTGTTCCTTTGTGTTCAAGCTCCAGACTATGCTCAAAACAGTAACCTAATGCAATTTCACGTCAGTTTTCTGTCGTGCAATATGGCAGTTATACTTACCAATGTTAACATTGTTTGATTGGTCAT